>CABHPH010143507.1:39308-52514 GCA_902168325.1 Peromyscus nudipes
CCTGTGTAGCTTTGCGCCTTTCCTGGAACTCACTTGGTAGCCCAGGCTGGCCTCGAACTCACAGAGATCCGCCTGCCTCTGCCTCCCGAGTGCTGGGATTAAAGGCGTGCGCAACCGCCGCCTGGCGGTTCATCATTTCCTCACTTGCTAAATGGCTTTAGACAAGCGATGTGACTCTCAGAGCCTCTGTCCCTTCATGTGAAAAAAATCTCACAGTGGGAACTCGGGCCATAGCTCAGTCAGTGGGGTGCTGCAGATTTGATGTGGGAAACCCTAGATTTGATCTCCAGCACCACATCAGCGTAGGTATGGTGATACACACCTGTAATCCTTGGGAGGTAGAGGAGAATCAGAGAAGCTCAGGGTCATCCTGAGCTACATAGCAAGTTAGAGGCCATCCTGGGCTAGGAAACCTGTCTTTAAAAAAAAAAACAGCCGGGCGGTGGTGGCGCACGCCTTTAATCCCAGCACTGGGGGGCAGAGGCAGGCGGATCTCTGTGAGTTCGAGGCCAGCCTGGGCTACCAAGTGAGCTCCAGGAAAGGCGCAAAGCTACACAGAGAAACCATGTCTCGAAAAACCAAAAAAAAAAAAAAAAAAAAACTCACTGGGAATGGTGTACACGCCTTTAATCCCAGCACTAGAGAGGCAGAGGCAGGTGGTTCTCTGTGAGTTTGAGGCTAGCCCGTTCTACATAGTGAGTTCTAGGACAGCCGGGGCTATTTAGAGAAAGAACCTGCTTCAAAACAACAAAAAATAAATAAATCTCATGCTTCTAACAAGTCCCACAGATGATAGTACAAACTGACTAAAACCAGGCCTGAACCCAGTTGGTCAGGCCGTCCTTCCTCTCCCAGATGCCTCATCTGTTTGGAGCCAGAGGAACAAACTGCGGGTATCCACAGACCCGGGGACTCTGGTCCACATACCAGCTCTTCCCAGCTCCAAACGTCTCTAGTTCATGCCAACACAGCTTTCAACAGCTCAGGGAGACATCTCGGCCCTTAGTCTGTAGATGGGGCTCCTGGCAGTGCCCAGTCTGCTGCCTCTTGCAGTGTGGTAAATAAACCTTTCAGTTGATTTTTTTTAATTTAATTTGAAAATGCAAATTGAGAGAGAGCACAGATACTTAGCAGGAGAAGGAGGCTTGAACCACTCAGTTTCACCTTGGCACAGTTCCCTGAAGGGTCAAAGCTGAGCAACTGCCCAGGCCCAGTGCTCAGATGGGGGTGGGGTAAATCATAAATCTTCTTGAAAACAGAAGAATCCTGCCATCTGTATATTTACCCCATACCCACTGGAAACACTGGCAGCCCTCAGGGAACCTGAGAAAAGGGTTCCCTACCAGGACAGTGAGAGGGGAGGCACCATCAGGAAGTAGCCAGAAGAAAGAATGTGCCAGTTAATGCCCCAGCTTAGACACTGGGCTGTAAAACTGAGTTCAGTGTCAGGCCAGCTCGTTATTTTGTGAAGTCAGTTGAGGGCAAGAGTAGAAATGTCTAAATATTTATAAACTGTAAATCAGACATGCGCAACTTCACTCACAAATCTTGCAGCTCCTTGCAAACTCTCAGGCATGAAGGTGCATTCACCAACAGGGCATGGACTAGACATTGCATAGAGAGGAAAAGCACAGACCTTCCATACAGGCACCACCACTTGGAATCAATTACCCCTTGCTTGGTTGGAAGTGTTGGAGCAGACCCTGAGCCTGCCCATCTCAACCCAGGACACCAGACGCCCTTCACTAGGGAAATCTGAGCCATTAGTTTTTAGTTGGGATCATATATCTTATGCAAATCAGCTTTGTAAAATAGGTTTATACTCATTATACTAATTTTTTTTCTAGATGAGACGCTTATTATTCCAGGAGAGAATATGGGATTAGGAAAGAAAACAGATCAGTCTATTTTCACAAAGCTGGGAAGTGACAGGCTGGGACTCTCCTAAGCCACGCTGTGGCCCCTGCTGGGAGCCAATTGCTCCTTGACTAACTCCTCACATACTCACAGATCTACCCTAAGGCCTGGGAAGTGTTCAAATACCCATTAAGAATCAGGCGGGACAGAGAAAAGTCTCCATTTACAAATGACACCCAACATGGGCCACGAATCCATGACCCTGAGATTAAGAGTCTCATGCTCTACTGACTGAGCTAGCCAAGGCTTTTTTGTCCTGTCCTGTCCCGCAGCCACTTGTAAATCATCATTCAGAGGCTTAATAATACTTATAAATGCTTGGCCTATTGCTCAGGCTTATTACTAACTAGCTCTTACAACTTAAATTAACCCATTTCTATTAATCCATATTTTGCCACGTGGCTGTGGCATTACCGGGCTGTTGGCATCTTGCTCCTTGGGTGACTAGATGACAACCTGACTCCATCCTTCTTCTCCCTGTATCTCTGATTGGATTTCCCACCTGGCTCTTATCCTGCCTTGCCATAAGCCAAAGCAGCTTTATTTATTAACCAATGGAAACAATACAAATTCACAGTGTACAGAAAGACATCCCACAGCATTTCCCCTTTCTATCTAATCAAAAAGGAAGGTTTTAACTTTAACATAGTAAAATTACATATAAGAAAACAGTTATCAAGCAAGAATTACAGTTACAATGTTTAGTCTATTTGTATTTGGCAAAATTAAAGAAAATACTCTATCATCTATCCTATCTTTGTGAATCTAAAGTTTCATATATAATTTATCTTTTATCAGAACTAAGGAAAACTATAATTATAACTAACTAGTCTTCAACTCCATCCAAGACCTCAGAAGGATATAATATTATCTGAGTAAACAGGAAGTACATTGTAAGCAACTTCCAAAATTCTAGAAATGACAGAGACATCTGGCTGCCTGAACAGTCACCCAAAGTTCCTCTGCAACACTGGGGCATCCATCTTCAGCCTGTAGGCTTAGAATATCTGGCAGACTTTTCTGTGAAGCAGGAATCCTGAAGGACCATCCCACCTTGTTTCGGCAAAGCTCAGCAGTCACTTTCCTGTGGGTCCTGCATGGCCAGATTATATAACATACAGTCAAGCAGTCAAGGCAAAAGCAGTTTTTTGTCCAAAAGGCTAATCTTGCCATAATGAAAGCAAATTCCTATGGAGTTTCTTTGATGCCCATCATCCTTTTAGGAAATAAATTGGTGCTGCCAGGAACAGATGTGTCTCATTGTCACGAACAGTCCAAATTATTAAGACATTTTAAATGCCATATTCTGTAGATCTTTGAAGTGTTTTAAGATTACCTATCTATCTGAAATGTATCTATATATACCTAGAAAAATTAACATGACTATAAGTTTGACTATTATAGATGACTATTAATCTGTATTCCTTAATTATACATTACATTTTTAAATGAGTTACATAAACATATCTTAAATACAAGTAGAAATATACATACAGTATAACAAAATTGACTTGAAATTTGTATCAATAAACCAAAATGCATACCAATGTAAAAAATGTAAGATTAACAGTTGTTTTTTAGATTAAAGTAGATTCAATAATCTACCCTTTTAACCTATCATTTCTCTATCATACATTTCTATATCATATCCCCCTTTCTTCTTTTAGAAAGAGATTGACTATGACCAATAACAAATTGTAACCAACCCCCTAAACAAAGATAAACATCCATAATCTATTTTTGGGAATGTGGGATTAGTTTTCTAGGCTACTTCCTGCTACTTGGAGGTACTGGTAATCTTTGGGGGACTCTGAGAAAATTTAGGATTATGGTCAAGTCCTGACTGGAGTAGTCTGTGAGGCTGGATCATCTCAGCCAGCAGCCTTGAAGCTGTTTTTGATGTTGGATCATCTGGGCCATTTTTGTTGGTGTCTGGTCCCCTTGTTCTGAAAATATACAAATTTTTAAAGGTAACATACATATCTGTATTGATACAAATATAAACTGTGCATTGTACACAAGCTGGTTAAAGATAATATTTTTTAATATCTGAGCAGGTAAAATATATGCCACGTGTCTTGTAGTTACTTTAGGTTTATTTATCCATGTCTGTAGTCAGGATTTCAGGGGGTCTTCCTCAGTCAAATCTGACTAAGGATCTTTGTTAAGGACAAAATCCCAGGGCTAGGGCCAGAATTAACCAGTTCTCCTGTTTGCTGGCGACCCTGCCTTGTTTCATAACTGTGCATGTGTATGAAAGTGTGGGGACTGGGGAGCTGGAGAGATGGTTCAGAGGTTAAGAGCACTGGCTGTTCTTCCAGAGGACCTGAGTTCAATTCCCAGCATTCACATGGTGACTCACAACCATCTATAATGAGATCTGGTACCCTCTTCTGGTGTGCAGACATACGTGCAAGCAGAACATTGTATACATAATAAATAAATCTTTTCTTTTTAAAGTGTGTGTGTGTGTGTGTGTGTGTGTGTGTGTGTGCGTGTGTGTGTGTCAGAGGTCAGCTGCTCTGGGTGTTGTTCCTCGGGTTCAGTCTGACTTGTCTTTTGAGACAGGCTCTCTCACTGACTAGGTTAGGCCAACTCACCAGCGAGCCCCAAAGACAGTTGTGGCTCTCTCCGGAACTGGGATTATAAGCTTGTGCCCCGTGACTGACTTTTCTACATGAAGAACAAATGCAGGTTCTCATACATGCAAGATAAACCTTTGGCTCGGCTGACCTATCACCCCCAGCTTCCCTTTTGATTTTCTTTCCTCTTTTTTTTTCCTGTTTGTTTGTTTATATATTCACTGTGACAGGTTCTCCATCTATATCTCAGGCTGGTCTCAAACTCACAGCAATCCTCCTGCCTCAGCCTCCAAAGCAATGGGATTTCAGATGTGGCCTATCATGCCTGGCTAAATTTCTTTTCTTCATATGCCACATGATGTGAATTAAAACGTGTCAATGAGCCAGGCAGTGGTGGTGCACACCTATAACCCCAGCACTTGGGGGATGGAGGCAGGAGGATCAAGAATTCAAGTCCCAGCCTGATCTACATAGCAAGTCGGAGGCCAGCCTAGATTGCACAAGACCTTGTCTCAAATAAATAAATAAAAGTATAAATATAAATAAACTAAATCAAAATCTTCCCATAGGGTCTTGTTACCAAACTGACAGACTCTTTCCCTCCACACAATACCATTCACAAATTACTAGATTGTTCTAGGAGCAGAAAGGAATTTGTATGCAATGGTCAGTGGAGAAGGGGCATTCACACTCTAAAGGGACTGTCTCTCCCAGCAGACTTGGAGCCTGAGTGTTTACTGGGTGGGTGGGCATCTGCAGCCATCAAAACCTTCCAGGAAGGAGATTTCCAGGAACCTTGGAATCCCTTCTGCTCTGTTTTGGACATGGCCCTGCTCTGTCACAGCAACTGGTAGGGATTTCTTTATCATCACGAAGATCCCAAGGTTGTCTGGAGTGCCAACATGGCGTCCAGACTAGCTGTCTGGAGCCCCCTGCTTCGGTGTTTGAGGGCCTGTGGTATTCTGGTGGTCAACAGCTGGGAGCATGTGGTTGTCAGGCTTTGGCGTTTTTGCAAGCAAGCCATGTCAGATTGGCTGGGCAAGACGCTGTCAGTATTTTCAAGGTTCAGACTGGGGACGACAGTTCTAATGGCCAAGGTGCTGCTCCCTCACTGTCTGTGCGGGGCTCTCCCTAGTAACAAACAGCAAACCCACAGGGCCCCCCACCAGCCAAGAAGCCTCGGGGCGGCCAGAGGGAGAGTGGTTGCAGTCAAGGAAGCAGACCTCTGGGCTCAGCAGTGCTACCCACTACCACCATGAGAGAAGCTCGCCCCATTCGGAGCCTCAGGATTTTTTAATCTGTAAACTGGGGTGTCCTGCCAGCCTCAAAGCAGGATTGTAAAGGGGGAGTAAGGTCACAGGAGGTGGAAGGCGAAATGTTTGGAAGACAGTTAACACACTTGGTAAATGAAAACGGGCTTTATGAGCTGGAAAGGGCTTCGCACAAATTACTGACATGTTTCCTGGATCAGCCAGCTGAAGTCTTCTCCAAAGCTAGTGGAAGATCCCACTATAGAGCTGTACACCCACGCACAAATACACACTAGCTCAGTGGTCTCAGCCTTCCTGATGCTGTGACCCTGTAATACAGGTCCTCCTGTTGTGGTGACCGCCCCCAACCATAAAATTATTTTCATTGCTACTTCGTAACTGCTATTTTCTACTGTTATGAATTGAAATGTAAATATCTGTGTTTTCCAATGGTCTTAGGTGACCCCTGTGAAAGGGTCATTCAACCCCATAAAGGGGGTCATTAGAGGCTTCTCCCACCCTCGTCATTCAAAGAAGTGGTTGCTCAGAGCAGCTGTGCCGGGGACCTAACACCTGCTCTTAGGAACTGGTTCAATTCTTGGTGTAGACTCCTGTCTGCAGAGCCCACCCAGCAGGGCTCCCAGACTCTAGCGCAGCTCTCATCCCATCCTGGGACCAAGTCCATTCACTGAGGGGCCCTGTATGGAAAAGGATGGGGTTAATGGCCTTCAACAAGACCTTGTCTACAGGCCAGGAGAGGGAAGCTCTCTAATTCCCATAAAAAGATAAAAAGATGGAGAGGAACTAGGAGGAGTAGAGAGAGGCAAAATTGTCAAAGATAAATAAAAATTAATTAAAAAAAAATAAAATAAAACAGATGCCATGCCAGGGGCCCGTCACATCTCAACAATCAGGAGGGGAAACTCATCCATGAGCCACATTTGGTCATCACTGCTGGGGACTGTGACTCCTTTCCCCAAGCCATCCCTGATCAGATGAAGTGACCCAAGGCGACTGATATAAGGGCACAGCTGGCCTGTGGCTCACTGTCCATCCCAAACAAGCACAGTTTTAATAGTGCTATTTTTTCCATCTACTTAGTACATATGATTTTGGGAGGGGAGGTGTTGGGAGTCTCATGTAGCCCAGGCTGGCCTTCAACTTGCTATGTAGCTAAGGCTAGCCTTGAACTCCTGATCCTACTGCCTCTGCCTCCGGAGTGCTGGTATCAGAGATGTGCTCACCATACCCAGCTCAGTGCTTTCCCTGAGCACGGGTTATGCCAAACCCTGCTAAGGGTGAGAAGACACATGAACAAACACATCGCTCCTCTTGAGGCATTTGCGGTAATATCTCTGGTATCGGCACTGACGGTGAGACCTTGCTCATGCTGCCCTATGGTCGGCAAAGCACATCCACCCGCCTTCTTTGTCCACCTCTTCACAAACCTACAAGGTCAGAATTTTAAATCACAAAGGAGAAAAGTGAAGCCACTCAATTGCCCAAGGCCCCAGTGTATAAGCAAAACTTAAGCCACAGAAGGCCCAGGTCAGTCACCTCCTTCTTTCTCTGTCTGGGTACCCAGAGAAAGGGATGCCCTCTTCTCTGGCAGACACTCCCCCAACACCTCCAGCATACTCTTTGGGACTTGACCATAGAGCAGAGCTCCGGGTCCTTTATCCCTCATTAGTGAACAGACCCACCCAGCAGCTCTGGTTTGTCAACCTCACCCCGACTCTTCCTGCCCATGAGGGATGGCCAGTACCACACTGGGCTCTGTCCCCGACACCTGAGACTTAACATGGCCACTGTTTGCGGGCCTTGTCCTTTGTACCAGTGACCCAGTTCTCTTCCTTATCCTCTGGGGAAATGTAGCAGTGAGTGAGTCCCCAAGTACTTAACCTTGTCCCAGACCCTTTTGCTCACCCTCCCCTGGAAAGGCCGCCGGGGAGATGGCACAGAGAGGGTGAACAACTTTGCCCAGGCCACACAGGGAGTGAAACAAATGGCATTCTGCTCAGGGAGCTCTAAGTAGCTGCCTCTCATCCCTGCCATTGCCTCCCGGTGAATAAGGACACACTGGCTCCAGCTTAGTCTCAAAAAAGACAAGGTCCCTGGAATATTCCACCCCAAATTCTTTCTATGTCAGACCTGATGACAGGCCAGACATGCCAACAGCTCAGAAGGCTGTGAGAGGGTTGAAAACCAAAGCTTGGGACTGGAGAGATGGCTCAGGGGTTAGAGCACTGACTGCCCTTGGAGAAGACCCAGGTTCTGTTTCCAGCACCTGCACGGTGGCTCACAACCAACTCTAACTCCAGTTCTAGGGATCTGATCCCCTTCTTCTGAACTCCAAGGCACCAGGCACACACATGGTGAGCATACACATGTGCAGGCTAAACACTCATACACATAAAATAAATCTTTAAAAAGGGAAAAGGGAAAAGAAAATCCAAGACTTGCCTGCCTGTGCTACACAGTGAATTCAAGGCCAGCCTCAGCAGTTTGCAAGACCGTGATGTAAAAAGTAGACGTTGGCCGGGCGTTGGTGGCGCACGCCTTTAATCCCAGCACTCGGGAGGCAGAGGCAGGCCTGGGCTACCAAGTGAGTTCCAGGAAAAGGCGCAAAGCTACACAGAGAAACCCTGTCTCGAAAAACCAAAAAAAAAAAAAAAAATAGACGTTGATGAGATAGCTCAGTGTAAAGGCACCTGCTGCTGAGCCTGAAAACTGAAGTCAATCTCCAGGACATAGATGGGGGAAGAAGAGGACTGACTGCCACAAGCTGTCCTCTGACCGACACACGTGCACTGTGACACACACACAAACACATTCAGCAAATAAAGGGTAATAAAAATAAAAGAGGGCTAACAACAGAGCTCTGTGGTAGAGCACTGCCCAAGCTTGTAAGGTCCTGGGTCTGGCCTGTTGCACAGCAGAAAAGCTCTTTTTAAACATGAAGCTTGGCCTGAGAAATATGCCAGAACGGGTCTTTAAAAATCCAGCCACCCGCCCGCTTTAGTATGGCCTGTGCCTTTGGCCTCCTGAGGACATCTGTGTAGGGTTCTCCCTTGCCCAGCCAGGACTGGGACCTTCCTTACCTGTAATATTCACCCGTAGACTCCACTCGGTGTGTCCCTCTGGGTCTGAGCCCCAGCGCTAGCCTCTGTTGTAGCCTGGCAATTGCAGAAGTGAGGAAACAGAGAGCGTGTGGCTGCCAAGTCACCCCCGGGAGGAAACAGAGTGACCCGGGGCCCCTCCAACGGATGCCACAGGAACCTCCAAGCTGAGCCAGCCAGACCAGAGTACTGCAGAGACTTCCTGCAAAGCGAGCAAGGGGCAGAGTGGGTGTAAGCAGTAGCCATTGGGCCAGGGTGTGTGGGGAGGGGAGGGAGGGAGGGAGGGAAGAGAGAGAGAGAGAGAGAGAGAGAGAGAGAGAGAGAGAGAGATGACAAAAATAACCAGTTAGCACAAGGAGGAGGGTGAGAGTGAGTCAGGCGGGAACGGAGAGGGCAGGAGAGAGAGGTAGAGGGAGGAAGGATGACTGATGTAAACAGAAATGCATGAGAGGAATGAGATGGGGCAGAGACGAGACCAAGGGATGACAAGAGAAAAGGATGAGCTATAGACAGAGTGTGTACCGAGTGTGCGTGGATGAACGTATGAGTGTGTGTACCTCTGTAGAGAAGAGAGAAAGGGAGAGGCCGCTAGACTAGGGAAAGGATGAGGAGAGAGCTGGAAGGACAGCCCTGCTCATTAAGACTGGGCAGGGCATCCCCGGTGACCAAGAAGCATTGGGCCCAAGAAACCCGTGGGAACACGGACGGAGCCACAGGGCTGGAGGAAGGGGGAAACTTCTCAAATCCCTGAGCCAGAGGCTAGCTGCAAGTGAGTTCACGGGAGTGAGGGTGAAGAGGTGTGGGCAGCTGGGGTCGAACACCAGTGAGTTGGGTGAGGGCTTCCAAGTACACAAATGAGCAAGAAGCCAGTGTCCCTCGCTTTGGTTCCCCTCTGCTATTAATTCAGCCAGCTAACCCACATACACTGAGCAGTTGGCACCAGGTCCTGTGACAGACACTAAGGACACAAGCCCCTCAGGGACCAGTGGACCCACACCTTCCTGTACACTGTGAGAAACTGAATCCCAGAAAGGACCAGGGTCTGTCTTACAATGACACATGGCGAAACAGAGCCAAGAGGGCAGGGCTTCTCCACACACTGCCCAACCCCAGTTCCAGAGTAGCTGGGCTAGCCCCTGGCTGCTGTTCAGATCTCAGGGATATTCCTCATCAATGCTAAAATGGCTCCTTACAGGCCAAGGCATCGTAAACATGTGCTTCAGCCCCAAAGAACTAACACAATTGGGTATGTGGCTCACATGTATAATCCCAGCACTTGAAAGATGCAGACAGGACGATCAGGGGTTCAAAGTCATTCTTGGCTACATACTGAGTTCAAAACTATTTACCCGGCTGTATGACTTTAATCCCAGCACTCCGGAGGCAGAGCCAGGCAGATCTCTGTGAGTTTGAGGCCAGCCTGGTCTACAGAGTGAGTTCCAGGACAGCCAGGACTACACAGAGAAAACCTGTCTTAAAATAAAATAAAATAAGTTGGAGAGTGATAGAGGAAGACACTTAACATCCTTCTTTGGCTTCTGTATGTGTGTGCATGGGTTTGCACACGAGCACACACATGTACATGAGTGGTGTGTCTGTGTGTGCGTCCATGCACATTCATATCCCAAGAGAATTTTCCAAGGAACTTCACAAGCTGACTGCTTAAATCCCAAATGAAAAAGCAAAGAGCCAAGAATAGCCAATAACTTCCTCAAGAATGAACATACACAAGCCAGGAGGTATGATAAGTTTCTCCCTAAGGTATAGCATTCAGATGTGTGTTTCATCCGGCAAATGATCAGCAGAGATATTGTGCCAGCTGATGACAATTTGTGTGTTGTATCTAGTGAGTGGTTATGAGATCTATCTGTGCATGACGAGGGTGTGCTGTGTGTATGTGGGGATGTAGGGGGATGTCATTTTTTTTTAAGTTTTTGGTTGTTTTTTTTTTTTTGTGGGGGGGTTGTTGTTCTGTTGTTGTTGTTTCCAGACAGAGTTTCTCTGTGTAGGTAGCCCTGGCTGTCCTGGAATTAGTTCTCTAGACCAGGCTGGCCTCAAACTCACAGAGATCAGCCCATCTCTGACTCCTGAGTGCTGAGATTAAAAGCGTGCATTATCACTGCCTGGCTGTTTTTAAATTCTATTTATTTTAAATCATATGTTTTGTGTGTGTATACTGTGTGTATGTGTAGGGGTATCGGATCCCCTGCACTTATAAGTGTTTGTGAGTCACCTGACATGGGAGCTGGGAATTGAACTCAGGTCCTCTGCAGGAACAGCACATGCTCTTACGGCTGAGCCATCTCTCCAGCCCAGGGGTTTATTTTACTTTTTATTTATTTATTTTTGGTTTTCCAATACAAAGTTTCTCTGTGTAGCCCTGGCTGTCCTGAGTTCTCTCTGTAGATCAGGCTGGGCTTGAACTCAGAGAGATCCACCTGCCTCTGCCTCTGAGTGCTGAGATTAAAGGTGTGTACCACCACCGCCTGGCAAAGATTTTATTTTATTTTATTTTATTTTCTGGAGCTGAGGACCGAACCCAGGGCCTTGCGCTTGCTAGGCAAGCGCTCTACCACTGAGCTAAACCCCCAACCCCTAGATTTTATTTTTTAATTGTGTATATACATGTGTCTATGTGTGTGCACAGGTGCCTTCAAAGGCTAGAAGACAGCATCAGATCCCCTTGGAGCTGGAGCTGCCAGTCATCTGACATGGGTGCTGGGAACTGAACTCAGGTCCTCTGCAAGAGCAGTATTTGCTCCTGACCACTGAACCACCCATCTCTCTGGCCCTGATTTTTTTTTAAATAGGGTCTCATGTAGCTCAGTGACCTCATAATTGCTACAGAGCTGGGGATGACCTTGAGCTCCTGATCCTCCTGCCTCAATCAACTACAGACTTGGGCCCACACACAGCTGAGGCTGCATTTTGTATGATGTGTATGAGAGAAAGTTGTCTGTTCATTGCTAAAGATCTGAAGACTGAGAAGATGTGGTGTGTGTGTGTGTGTGTGTGTGTGTGTGTGTGTGTCCGTCCATCAGGGGGACTAGTGAGGGTAAATTAGACATAACCTAGCTCTGAAGACCCATCCAAAGCCCAAGTGGTTCTTTGAGTCAGACATGCAGACACACGGACACACCTGAATCTCATTCAGACCATTTGCTTCTTACCTGAGCCGTGGTGAGGATGCTGGCCCAAGAGGTGACAGAGCTGCGGTTAGGGAGGCCGCCAAAAGCCCATTTCCTTGAGAGCATGTTTCCTTGAGGATTCCTCAGAGCTCAGGAAGCAGGGTAGAGAATGAGGGAGGAGTAAGCCGAAGTCAGGCCCAGACCCAAATGTGTGACTCACTTCGTTCTGCCCTCCAATCCCCGTTGTTCAAGGATGTCAGTAGGACGAAGAATTCGGGGAAGTTTGCCTGCCGGCTCTGTTGAACAGGCAGGGCACCTGAGGCCAGGAAGCTACCTCCTTGGGTGGAGCCCAATCCCAAGGTCACCAGAAATACACCCAAGCGGACTCAGTTCAGCCAACACTGGGCCCTCCTGAAGCTGAGCCCCTCAGGAAGAGCCAGGCCTGGGAAAGCAGAAAATTAAAGAATCCTACTCCTTGTCAGAAGACAAGGGCCCAGTCTATGGAAGATTCCAGCATTGTCCTCAGAAAGCCCAAACTTCAACAAGATGGACTCAAATCCCGTGAGCCCCACTATAGAAAAGCCCCAAAGTTGATTAGAGAAGACACTTGTCTGAGGGGATACACCAAGGATCACAGACATCATAGGCACTCTTAGCAAGGAAGATTGATAATCTTACCTTTGGGGATGCCTAGCCTGTTAAGAGACATGCCTGTAGTTTTTTGGTTTGTTTGTTTTACTCTTACTCCTTGGGGACCCACCACCTGGCTCCCAAATAAATACACAGAGGCTTATTCTTACTTATGAATGCTTGGCCTTAGCTTGGCTTGTTTCTAGCCAGCTTTTCTAACTTAAATTATCTACCTTATGCCTCTGAGCTTTTACCTTTCTTTGTTCTGTATCTTTCTTTCCTTCTTACTCCATGACCGGCTATGTGGTTGGCCCCTGGTGTCCTCCTCTCCTTCTCCTTTTCTCCTATCCTCTCCTGCCTAGCTATTGGATGTTCAGCTCTTTATTAGACCAATCACGTGTTTTAGGCAGGCAAAGTAGCACAGCTTCACAGAGTTAAACAAATGCAACATAAAAGAATACAACACAGCCCTGCGGTGGTGGCGCACACCTTTAATTCTAGCACTCGGGAGGCAGAGCCAGGCAGATCTCTGTGAGTTTGAGGCCAGCCTGGGCTACAGAGTGAGAGCCAGGAAAGGCAC
>CABHPH010143508.1:0-26271 GCA_902168325.1 Peromyscus nudipes
AGTGTACTTTATTAATCTCAGCTGTTAATAAACCTGATTTTACCCGAGAATTCTGTACCACATTAAACATGCATACACACAATATAAAAATAAACAAATCTTTTTTTCAGATGCCTTTTAACAAAAACCTCAATAAAAAACATGAGAAGTGCACTTTGGAGTTGTTGACCAGGACTGTAAAGGAGACAACCAAAATATGTAGCCTATTGCTGTTGCCCTTGGTTACACACTAGAGGTGCAAGATATGTCCCTATTGCTGAAGACACCATGAACTTATGAAACAAATCTCGGAGACCCCTGAGCTGGCACTGCCCTGATTACTCCCTGCCTGGGGAGTAGCTTTCATGGTACTATAAGGTATCATGCAAGCTGCCAAAGGAGGGAAGGAACCAACAGTACTACACAGTCCTATGCCCTTGAACCACATCAACTTCCAGCATGGAAAGATAACGCTAAGTATGCAGTAGCATTGTACATACCTTGGCAGTAACCAACAGCTCTCTAATTGGACTTAAGACTTGCTCAACAAGAAAGAAAACATGTATGGTACTGGAAAGCTAGCTAACTGCTCAGTGTTAGTGAAGTTATGGTTATTTGAGGATAATATAAAAGAACTAATTTATTAAACCAGCATAATCCATAAAAAAATCTGTAAATATTTGTCCTTATACACACAGATATGTGTAGTCTTCACCTTTAATCAAGGAACTTCTCTTTGCAACAGACAGAGAGCATCACAGAAAACCACAACCAATCAAATTGCAGAGTGCAGATCCCAGTTCCAATGCATATGTACAAAACATCTCAACCACTAAGGGTCAGGGGATTGCAGAAGATGAAACAGAAAAATAGTAAGGGCCAGAGGATCCAGGAATTTTCTTTGAAATTATGTCTCCTATTGACATCAGAAGCTAAACCCATAAAGGCTCACTCAACATGGCAGCTGAATAAGAATGATATCAATGAAAATGCCAAACTGGACATGGAAAAGCCCATGAGGCCTCAGCCTTACACAGAGTATTATAAGAAACTGAGAAAAGCTGAGAGCAGGAGAAGTAGCCTTCCCCAGGTGAGAGCACACCAACTGGTTGTCCAGTGCCAAATGGTCAGCCCTGAAAACATAGATACAAGTAGCATTATATGAAATGAACAGGCTATATTTAGGGGTGTGTGTGTGTGTGTGTGTGTGTGTGTGTGTGTGTGTGTGTGTGTCCATCTTGGCTAGTTTTATGTCAACTTGATACAAATTAGAGACATCTGAAAGGAAGGAACCTCTATTGAGAAAATGCCTGTAAGGTCCAGCTGTAAGGTATTTTCTTAATTAGGGATTGATGAGGGATGGCCCAGCCCATAATAAGGAGTGCTGTCCCTAAGATGTTGGTCCTGCGCTCTAGAAGAAAGCAGGCTGAGGAGGCTATGAAAGCAAGCCAGGAAGCAGCAGCCCTCCACAGCTTCTGCATCAGTTCCTGCCCTGTTTGAGTTCCTGTCCTGACTTCTTTCAATAATTAACAGTGCTGTGGAAGTGTAAGCTGAGTAAACCCTTCCTTTCCTGAGTTTCTTGGTCATAGTGTTTCATCACTCCAACAATAACCCTAAGGGAAATATATATATACACGTGTGTGTGTGTGTGTGTGTGTGTGTGTGATGTATGCATGCAAAAACAGCTTAAAATGGGGCCATGAATTTAAAGAAGAGAGGAGGAGTGTATGAGAGGGTTTGGAGGGATGAAAGAAAAGGGGAAAATGTTGTAATTATATTCTCAAAAAAATCAAATTCCTTTCAAAAAGAAGGGACTTAGAAGTTGAATTTGAGAAGGGGTAGCCATGAAGTAGAAGTTTGAAAGAGGATATTCATCTTTTACTTTCCATGTATTTCAGTGGAATTTGGGATTGTTAGTAAGAGGAACAGAATAATATAATACCCATGCAACTGAATTTAAAATTTGGCCCTGCAATATCATAAAATAAATAAACAAACTATGTCCCTGGGCCTTGCTGTCAAAGGGGGCCATATCAATGTGAGTGGCCTGCAATTCTACCCGAGGCCATATTGATATCTGGGTCCCTGGTGCTGCCGAGGGCCATGTCTGGGTCCATAGTCCTAGGGCAGCCAGGTTCTGTGTTAATGTTTCTGGCCTGTGTTACCACCTAAGGCCATGCAGATGTCATTGATCTGTGCTTCTGCTTGAGGTGATATTGATGTCCATGGACTGTGATGCCACTGAGGGCCATATTGATTTGAGTGGCCTACACTGCCACCTGCAATCATCTTGATGTCCTTGGTCTGTACTGCTGCCAAGGGCTAAGACAGTGTACATGACGTGAGCAGCATCAGAGGTTCATGTTGATGTCCATGGTCTGTACTGTCACTAGAGACCAAGCTGACGTCTGTGGCAAGTGCTTATGTCAGAGATCATGTGGATCATGGTCTATGCTGTTGTCATGTATAAATCCATGATCCATGCTCCTGCTGACTGTAAAGGATAAGGAAGCTACTTTTGTCATGGCATTGATAACCACAGACTAAAAGTTGAGAAAGAGGGATGTAGAAGGCTTCTGTGACAACTCCTATCCCCCTACCCCCCATCCTCCCAAAAGTAACAGCTTAGACAGAAAGCCATCAAAGAGAAATCTTAACATTTGTCATAAGGATGCTGAAGTGGAGCTCTCCACAACTGGTGGCTTCTGTGGGGAGGGCAGGGGAAGACAGGGTTGTATAGGTGGACACAGACCCATTTTTTCTTTAAGGAGCTAGCCACTGGGAGTTTGACAATAATTCAGTGACTATATGGGAAACAAAAATTGTACTTGCTTTTTTTTCTTTTTCTTTTCTTTTTTTTCTTCTTCTTTTTTCATTTTTTTTGGGGGGGGGAAGGTGGAGGAGGTCACAAGAGTAGGGAAAGCAGACCTGGGAGGACTGGAGAGTGAGTGTGCTAAGGGTTCTTGATGTGAAATTCCCAAATACCAATAAAAGTATTATTGAAAAAAATCCCTTATATGACATTATTTTACTATGAACCACTAAACACGTCCAAGCTTCAGCTCAGTCAGCAAAGTTACTTTCCTGGAGAATTCTTGTCATCTTGTGGTGATGGGTAAGCAATGTCTGTGATCAGCATCTCCATCCACATGATGGACAAGGAGCTGCCTCTTCCAATGCATGAGTTCTGTTGCTCTACATACTTTCAGAGAGTTCACACATGTCAAAAATCTCCATAACCGAGAATCTCCCAGATTGTGCCACTTCTTATGCTGTACAATCTGCATGTGTTTGAGACTGAAACTTGCCCTGTGTGTCCCCAGAACCATACAGTCCATGGAAGCTGAGTCCCCTATTTTTCTTCCCTGCCCTAACACACCCTCGTTCTTAGCAAGGCAGGACTTCATAAATATTTATTGAGTGATTATAATTAATTAACATTCAGATAATCAAAAAGGCAAACTGATAAATTCTGTATTCAGTGCTGCCCATTTTATCGATGTGTATCTGAAAAAATGTATTCAGATGTATCCTCGCTGAAAATCTTGTAAAAGGAATCATAGATACTGTTAAGGACATTTGATGTTAGGGAAGCTGTAGGCCTGAGCTATAATGATTTATCAGTTCATTTTGACTATTTCTTTACTCTCCTTATCAATATATTCATTATGAACATATATTTTAATTTCATTTTATTTTTTAATATTTTAAATTGAATTAGAATTACATCATTTCCTTCATCTTTTTCTACCCTTCAATTCCTCACAATTATATTCCCTTAAATCCCTGCATGTTGCCCTCCTTCTCAAGTTGATAACCTTTTTTTAATTAAATGTATTTATTTATTTTATATCCCAACTGCAGTTTCCCCTCCCTCCTCCCCTCCCATTCTCTCCCCATCTCCCCTCTCCACCCCCCCACCCCCCACCCCCGCCGGCATTCACTCCTCCTGTGTTTCAGTTCAGAAAGAATCAGGCCTCCCATGGGTATCAACAAAGTATGGATAGCCTCTTTTTTTTGTTATTATTATATTTGGCACATGTGTGTGGTGTGTGTGTGTGTGTGTGTGTGTGTGTGTGTGTGTACAGCATACACTATGCATTGATCAATCGATAATTGGACTATCTCTGGGAGAGTCTAATTCTCCTCCTCTTCCTCCTAGCAGTCATTAATTGTCCATAGTTCTTTGTCCAGGGGTGGTACCACATAAAATTTTCCCCCATCCACATTAACATATCTGTTGACACTGCCACTGTTCCAGTCTTGTTTGTGCAAACATTTCTAGGAGAGAATGTTTCACAGCAGGTTTCCAGGTAGTCTGGCTTTTACAATCTTTCCACACCCTCTTTAAGATGTTCCTTGAGCAGGAGCTGCAATAGAGATGTGTCTGTTTTGTCTAGTTCTAATATGGTCTTCATTTGCTGTGAAGTGAAGCTTCTTGGATAGCAGTGATAACTATACTTATCTATAGGTATAAAGATAAAATTCAAAATGTAGTAATTATGATCTTCTAACAAAGTGCTGTTGGTACATTCTATTCGAAGGTCCATGCTCTCACTAGCCTAGGAAATCTGACTAGGTTTCTAGTACCATATATGATTTTCCTCCTGTTGAATGGGTCTTAAAACCAGTTAGGACAGCTGTTGGCTACCAACAGCATGTGAGTGCTACTGTTGGCACCTTTAGGCATAACTTGTCATGCTGATAATAGTTGTTTGTAGGTGTCGTCCATAAGTTCATAGGCACTGTGGCTGGTTAGGACTCTTTAATTACTTCCTTTCTCTGGTCATAGTAATTTTTGGTACCATGAAAGTTATGCCACAGGAAAGAGCCTTTCAGGTCAGATCAAGCTCTAGACCCAAGTTGTGTATACTAAATACATTGCATCTTTAGCAATAAGGGTCCACCATCAACCCTTGAGAAGCAAACAGGGTTTACAAGGGTAATATTGTTTTGAGAGTCAGCTGGACTACCCTGACCAAGCCTTCAAAGGGAAGTTTCTCGTGTCTGGTACTATGGTTTTTGTTAGTCTATGTGGGGAGTTGTGTCCGTCCAAGTGATTTAACTTCCTTTAAAATTATGTGTGTGTGTGTGTGTGTGTGTGTGTGTGTGTGTGTGTGTGTTAGGGTTTCTATTGCTGTGATGAAACACCATGACCAAAATACCACTATCACACCTCACTAAAACAGAAAAATAGCTATAATTTATATGAAATCACAAAAGATATCAGAGTCAGAGTTGTCTTAACCCAAACTAAATAATCAAGCAATAGTGATCAAAAGAGTAAAACACTAGTATTAAAATAGATCCATAGGCAAACGTGCCATGACCACACATTGTAGAATTGAGTGGATTTTTTTTAATGAATATCATAGGAAAAACTGAGTATTTACATGGAGATAAATAAAATTAGACCATATCCCTCATATTACCCAACATTCAACACACAGTGGATTTAAGATATAACTTTAAGAATCAAACTATGGAACTACTATTTAGATAAATGCTTAGTGGTTGACATGGGTAAGGATATTTTTAGGTAAAATGGATATCAAAACCGAAAGTGGACTAAAAGGGATAAACTACAGAATGGAAGAAGAGATTTGCAAAATGCGTAACTGACAAGGGCTTGGCGGCTTCCTGTTTCTACCTTGTGCCCTAGCAGTGCATTAGTACTCCGACTTTCATTTCTGAATCTCCACTGAGTTAATTTAAATGTTTGCTGGGATAAATGTGTCTACACACAATGACTTTTCAAGCACAAGAAATAAAATATGCATGTAAATATCTAATATATTTTTAAAGCTTATGCCCATTAATTTATAGCAAGTGTTTCTCAGAGTAAAGATCTAAATAAATTTAGAAATAACTGTGTGGATAAAAATGGAGAAAGAATAGAAGAAGTCAGCAAGTGTCTATTCTCCTGAGAGAACAAAGCTATTTTCTCCACTTATTGGCTTCATCAAGAAATAATGACTTTCATGTCAAATAATCTCCTCACTGCCATATCAGGGATTTCAAAATTGTCATAATATAGTTCTTATGTGAAAGTGTTAAGTCCTTTAGAAAAAACTATAAATTAATCATAAAATGTTTAGTAGTCTCTTCCAGTTTGACATCTATTTATTTGAGCTTGCTTTCCTTTCCTCCCTCCTTTCTTCTCTACCTCCCCTTTCTTCCCCCCACCAAATGTAATTTTTCATCCTTTTTCCTCATGCATTTTCCATACTGCCTTTTTGAGCACATGTCATGTTACTCTAAAACATCAGAAAGGTCAGGTCTAGACCAGTTCATAATTATAACTTATTCTATGTAGAAGAACAGGTTAATTTTTTATTCATTACTTTTTGGTTCCCTTATTTAACAAAGAAATGGAATATCACAGATCACAAGTAGTGTAATTTTCTAGTTAAATGTTTTCATGACTAGATAAAACTTTTCATGAATTTGAAGCCTGGACCACACTACTTAACACTCCAGAGAAACCATTAACTTAAACTCTTCTTACCAGTGTAGGACTGGGTCTCCAAAGACAAACAATTGTTACAGATCTTTCTAACAAGATGCCTTGAGCATCATTAAGACTTATTGGGTGCACAGAGACAAACAATTACGAAACTTAATAAATGATCTGTCACACTCCTAAACAAGTTTCAGAGGAACCAATTAATCAGGGCAATTTAAGTTAGAAAACTTTCTGCGTGTTAATTGGTGTTCAGCTCTGAAGTCATCTCCCAGGACTTGGCAGATAGCAAAGAGGTCTCAGTTCTGATGACAGGCAGATTGATGGAAGGCAAAAGGGCCAATCTGTAACACTATTGATAATGAACTTAGGTCCTGTCATCTCGGCCTTTGATCCTTCACCCAACAAACAAAACAGAACACAACATAACACACTCAATCCACAACAACGAGCTGGTCAAATAATAAAAACTGAAAACTGTAGGAGAAAACGCAGTTCAGATCTTCATTATGTGAAGAGCAGAAGCCTTTCCAGATAATCACACTGAAACACCACCATGTGCTCTGGGGCATCTGTTTAAAAGTCTAGAGTTCTCATTCCCTCAGTGTAAAAGGAAGTCAGCTATGGAGACATTCAGTGAAGAATTTTGCACAAGATGATGCACTGAGTGTGTGCATGGTACATAGAAGAATTCAATACATATACAAGGTGACTGTTGTATACTTTCCTTTGTCCTTCTCAGCCCTGGGCTCGCTCTTAGCTGCAACTAGATCATGTGGCCCTGGTCAATTCTAACTGATTGACTCTAGACTAAGAGTCTCTGTTCTTGGCCTTTTCCTCCAGAAAAAAAAAAACTCCTCCAGTTTCAATGTTGTAAAATTAATTCACTAATATTCAAATTATCAGTCAAAACTACATGTCTAAAGACATGAGAGATGGCTCAGTGTTAAAGTGCTTATTGCAAAAGCGTGAGCACTTGTATTTGGATCTTCAGGACACACTAAAAGCTAGGTCCTGTGGCACATGTCTGTAATCCCAGGGTGATTGGGTAGACATAGACAGATTCCTGGTGCTTGCTGATCAGCCTGTCTAGCTGAAATTAAAGCCACAAACTCACTGAGAGACTAACTCAAAAATTAAGATGGAGGCTGAGAGAGGAAAATACCTAACTCTGTCTTCTACACATACATGCACAAGAGAACACACACACCTAAGCACACACTGTTACTTATCTAGTTTTCCTTTCCATAAGACATGAGTCAAAGGTATTTTGTTGAACATGGTGGCAAAAAGAAACTAATGAAGACAATCAATTACAAATATGTATTTATCATCATTTGAGAACCCCATTGGTGCTATAGGTGACCTATTTAGGACCAAAATCCTATTTCAAGAACTTAATTGTTGAAAGGTTAGACCTACTTCAGCAAGCAACAGTAGAGTCAATCTGTATATTGAATTCATTGTTTGGATCTGGCAGCTCAAAGAATCAATCCTAAGCAACATCCAGCAAAGCAATAATTGGAGAGAATTAGTGAATACCAACAGAGTCAAAGAGATGGGAGACAACAAAAAGGGTGCCAAGCTGGACAGATGCTCAGCCTCAAGTTTTGCAAAGTCTGCAATCCAAATCTCTCGATACAAGTATAGCTCCCAGCCTCCTTTCACAGCAGATGGAGACTGTTACAGAAATCTACAACTGATCAAAATGTAGAGAACAACTGACTGTAGGGAGCTCAAACTTCTTGATAAATCTACAACACAGCCCTTACACCTAAGGTCCAGGGATATTGTAGGAGTGGAATGACTGTAAGTGCCAGAGGACTGTCTTCTGTGATACATTGTCTTCTAGACATGACAAGGATGCTATACCTATGAAATTTCAGCTACATGGTCCATGAATAAGACTTGCATAATGACAACACCAGTTGATATGCCAATGTAGATGGAGGAAATCTCACAAGTCCCCACCCCTAGGTGAAGAGCCTTAGGAAATAATGGCAGCTGAGAAGGAGAATCAGTTTTCTCCAGAGTTGAGGCTCCCAACAGGTTATCCAGTCCCAAGTGGTCACCTTAAAACATGTGCATTTTGAGCAGTACTAAATGGAATGTATAATATATTATATAATAATTACATATATATGGGTATAACAATAATAATTAGGATATAATTAACATAAATATGTATATAATAATAAAGATGTCATGAATTTGAGAGGGATTAAAAGGACACCGAGAAGTTGAAGGGAGAGAGAAAGGGATAGAAATGATATACAGTACTTATGTATGAAATTATCAGAAAACCAAATTTAAATTTAAAAAGAATATATACACTGAAAAGCCATCATTTGTAGAGAGAAAAGAGAATGGTGAAATGATGTAATTATATCATAATCTTAAAAACTAAAATAAATACTTTAAAAGATATTTTACAAGTTTCACAAAATAAAAGTTTATGTGGCAATTTGAAATTTAAATACATTCTCTTTTAAACTTATATATAGGCTTACACCTTAAAATTGTAATGCTGAACACGTTTTTCCACGAGAAAGATTACATTTTGTCTTTATCAAGTTTCCCATAGAGCACCATGAGTTTTTAACATTATATTATAGTATGTTTATTATAGTACACCCTCCCTTTGACAAGACACTCAACGTCTTATGTAGGTCATCTTTGAAGTACTTTTTATAAGAACTGTGAGATTTAACTGTTCTTTAAACATTTCTAATATTTGAAATGAATAATGATCTTATAAAGCTATGTATAGTTTGATATTGTAAATGTGCCTGTCTCCATTTTATAATATGAAGAAAGAATGGAGTAATTTAAATATTCACACTTTTCTATTTAGGTAATTCAACAAGTTTCCATGGTTTTATGAATAATTCTTTTCTTGGATTTCAAAATATAAAATTTAAACTTTAAGGTGGCATTTTAATTCTGGGCATGTTGCTTTCGTATCCAATCTAAAATAAGATAGTTTTCATCAATTTTAGGTGGAAAATAAGGTTATGTGTTAATGCATAAATTTATAGCTGACATTTTTCTAATAACAGAAAATTCTAAAAAAAATAATACTTGTCCAAATTATTGTCATTGTCATTTCTGTTCTCAAATCTAAAATAAATGTCCTGTGGAAGCAAAACCAAATCTCTCATTCAAACTTGTTTAAATGAATTTTTGTTATTTTTAAATAAGTTCAATAATATGTCACATTGTATTTTATTTTGTTTTATAGAATATTTTTACTTTGTTAAATTTATATTTGGTGCCGGGTGGTGGTGGCGCATGCCTTTAATCCCAGCACTCGGGAGGCAGAGCCAGGCGGATCTCTGTGAGTTCAAGGCCAGCCTGGGCTACCAAGTGAGTTCCAGGAAAGGCGCAAAGCTACACAGAGAAACCCTGTCTCGAAAAACCAAAAAAAAAAAAAAAAAAAAAAATTTATATTTGGTGTGCGTGTGTGCGTGTGTGTGTGCGTGCGTGCGTGCGTGCGTGCGTGTGTGTGTGTGTGTGTGTGTGTGTCATAGCACCCGGAGGTCAGAGTGTGACTTGTGACAGTGAGTTCCTCTCTTCCACCATGTGGGTTCCAAGGACAAACTCAAGGTTTCAGGCTCAGCAGCCAGCACTGTTACAAGTAAGCCATCTGACTGGCCTCACAGCACACTTTTCAGTTAATGATCTGCCCCACCAATTCAAACATAGACACCCTGGTTCTTTCTAATTATCCAATGAGCTTTTCAAATACTAAAACTGTTCTTTATTATTTTATCACCTCATCTGAGCCTACCAGGTAAGTACAAATCTGGTAGAGAAATGCAGGAAGCCAAGATTAGAGAAAAAAATTTTAAAAGCTCATGTCTAAACAATATACTGTGCAGTTCATTTTTTTCTTTAATTTAGACATTGACAAGAGAAAATACAAATTCAGTTCTACTTATGTTTAAGACCAAACAAGGTCAAGGTGCTTCCCTGGCTTAACTGGCCTTACTTGGAGGTATTTCCAAGTCTCAATTCTTCCATTCTATTCTCCTCTTTTCTATTCTACAGAAGTTGGCCTGGAATAGGAATATTGAAGTATTAATATAATTTAGCCTTTTATTACATCAGCAGTACTAGTTTTATTCTATATAATTATATAGCTTCCTTTTTGGACCAGTGAGAGAATTATTGTACATAATCAGAGATGTGAAAAAACATTTTTACAAATATGAACTTAAACTAAAGAATTATGAAAATGTCCAATTGTAAGTTGTCAACCTTTCGCCAGAGTGGCGTTTTGTTTTGGTTTGATTTTTTTTTTATTTTTTTAGCAATCAGTAACAAATTAGCAATGAACATATGCTTTCCGTTTGAGCCTATCCAATTGGGAGACTCCAGATTTGTGAGCCAATTGAGGAGACTCTTTGTCATCCATATAATTTAAATGATATTAATAATTGCAATTTTCTCTAAAAAATTAGATTCATAAAGAATCTATTGACAGTGCCACAGAATCCCATGTAGGGAGCATTGGTCTACAGCAGGTTTTCTCAGCCTGGAAGCATGCTAATGTCAGGAGTGGAATTGTAAAATCTCCTAGAAACTAGATTGCATTTTCCAATGACTGACCAAAATCTCAGGTGAAACCCAGGGTACCCTGGTGTCCAGTCACCATGGAGAAGCTCAGGCCTAGGCTTTGGCTGGGTCTCTGCTTGATTCCCACGGCTCCATCCTCTCAGTACAGTCAATCTCAGCCAGCATTGTTGTGTAAGGAGGAGCCAGATACAAAGATCATATTTGAGCCAGGCGGTGGTGGCGCACGCCTTTAATCCCAGCACTCGGGAGGCAGAGGCAAGTGGATCTCTGTGAGTTCGAGGCCGGCCTGGGCTACCAAGTGAGTTCCAGGAAAGGCGCAAAGCTACACAGAGAAACCCTGTCTCAAAAAACAAAAAACAAAAAACAAAGATCATAATTGAATTACGTTCTGCTAGTTGATAATTTCAGAGAGAAATTCCTCATAAAAAAGTATCTGATTTTATAAAGATTATAATTTTCAAATTTACCACTTCTCTCTACTTTTCTATCATCTATCTATCTATCTACCTATCTATCCATGTCTACGTCTAACTCTATGTCTTGCTCCCTATCCTATCCCTATCTCTATCCATCTCTCTCTTTGAGACAAGGTCTCATGTTAGTCCAAGTGCATCTAGAACTCCTTATGTACCTGAGGATGGCTTTGAACTTCTGTTCCTCTTTTCTCTACTTTCTAAGTGCTGGGATTATAAAAGTGCACTACCATGCCGGCTTTATGTGGTACTGGGGATTGAGCCCAGAGCTTCATGCATTGTAGGTTACCACTTTACCAGCTGAGCTACATCCTTAGTCAAAATTATGTTTTTAAATAGAGAAAATTTAATCTAAGTACATATAAAATGTTTTACTGAAAAAATCATTATCAGTTCTTTTTTTCCTGGCTGGGAGGAATATCTGATAAAAGCAATTTCAGCAAGGAATTTTGGGGGTTTGGTTTAGGTTTTGGTTTTCCCCTGCTCATGGTTTTACAGTACAGTCCATAATGGCACCAAAAACATGGATGCTGAAAATGTGACAGCATCCACAGGAAACAAACAGAGATGAATGTGTGTACTCAGTTCATTTTCTCCTGGTTTTTTTTTTTTTTTTTTTTGTTCAATCCAGGACCACAGCCCATGAAATGATGCTGCTCACATTCAGAAAGGGTCTTCCTGGAGACATCACAGATGCATCCAAATGGGCATCTGCCAAGTGACTCTAGATTTGAAAACCAAGGTACCAAGGATTAAAGACCACCAGAATAGACAAGAAAAACTTCTAAAATAATAAACAAGCCACAAAAGACCCATTAGTAAACAATATTACACTTAGAAATAAGTCTAATATTTGGTAATTAGGAAGTAAAAGACTTAGTAATCAATGTTCTATTTAAACAAATGTTGGAACCAAACTGATGATATTGACACAGAAAAGAAGACTGAATAAAACAAGTATCATTCTACTATACATTTCTTAGTCCAACACAAATGTAAAGGCGACATTTTGATCACAGGGAAGTAGTGATCGAAAACTGAGCAGAATATAATTTAACATCTGCAGGTTTCTTGTTCTCTTTTGTTTCCAGGCAGCTTCATGAAGCCTCTGTGTCACTCAGAAGAGGATGAATCCTACTTTACAATGTTGTCTTGAAATTATTTTTACAGGTGTTACAACATCCACCTCTTACCGTTTTTCTATATTTTATGCTGAGAATCTACTTTAAGAG
Source organism: Peromyscus nudipes (assembly GCA_902168325.1). Classification (NCBI taxonomy): domain Eukaryota; kingdom Metazoa; phylum Chordata; class Mammalia; order Rodentia; family Cricetidae; genus Peromyscus; species Peromyscus nudipes. Next base: position 12,726 of record CABHPH010143508.1, read on the forward strand.
TTCTACATTTGTCAGTATTTTAAGATTCTCATTAGGTATTTATCATAATGAACATGGATTTATTAAAGAAAAGTGAGTATGAACTACGAAGAGCAAGAGCGCCGCCAAGGGATGAAGGTCTACCACCTCCGTTATTACTATATGAGCACTACCCCGCAAAAAGAAAGAAGGGTTTCTCATGGGGTAGTTTAAAGATCCTGAATGGTGAAGATAAAATTGAAAATTAGGAAAACAAAAGAAATCTTCTAATATTCAATTATAGGAGGATCAATGAAGGCAACAACAAACATTCTTGTGCACTGTAGATGTAGTAAAGGACCGACTAGGAAAGATACTTGCAGCTAAGGTAGCAGAGCTGTTTTATCTGTTAGTGTTCTGATGACAGCCGGCATGTAAGGATGTCTGATGAGTCAGAGCTAAACTATGTGTCTCTCGGATGGGCATAACCAAGCTCTGTTGCATGCCATAGGAAGCCCTTGATCCTCTGTAATTAGTTCTATAATCAAAAGGTATGAATGTCAAAACCCATCAGTGAGGATTAAATGTTTATGTGCCGATGAATGTTTATAAACCAATTAAAGTGCTGGTCTTTGCCTAGGGAATCAATACACACAAGCACACGCTAAACTTTGCTTGATCTCTCAGCCCCCACAAATCCATTCTCCATCTCTGGAAAATTTTCTCCGAGCCTGTAGTCTCCCTAATGCTACAAATAGAACAAATAGAACCGTGGCCAGGCCATTTTACTTGTGGTTTCTATGCTGATGCTGCCATCTAATGGTCAGAGGCAGCAACAGCATAGGAAGAAATGGCTATTTCACAAGAAACATTGAAAGGTTTTTATTGAACACATCTTATATTTCCCAGCAGGTAATGACTTCTTAAGACATAAAGGGAGGGGGAAAAAAGAGTTCCTCATTATATCTGTGAAATGGTTCATGTCATGAATACTCTAATATAAGCAAAGTTTGATTTTCATATTCTAAAATACAACTAGTGTCTAAAACTAAGTTGCTAAAAATTCAGGATAAAAAAGTCATTCTGAAAGAATATTTATTAACATGAAAGTAATGGAATATCACAGATGAGGGATGCAGGAAGCTTGTAAGAGCCAGAGGACCAGGATGTCATAATCCAAAGTGATCATGCAAGGTCCAGCCAATAGTCCTCACTCCAGATAATCAAAATATGTCAGAGATAGAAATATTAAGGAGAAAAATCTAGAATTTCCCAGAAGCACTCACAAATCTCCCCTTGGTGTATCATTGGTTAGTACTTGCTCACATGGTAACAACCAAAGAGACTGGAAAACAATGTCATTCATCTTCCACTAAAGATTTGTCATTGGTTAGTGTGGATCACATTGTAACTGCCTAAACTTAAAAGTAGCATGGAAAATGTAGTCATGTATCTTGGCTGCAGGTACTTAGACTTATAGGTAAAACTGAGATTTTAAGTGAAAATTATAATGGAAGTTGGAATTTATTTGTAGATATTTATACCACAGAGATAAATCTAGTATGATAGTCTTCTTTCTTTCTTAGTCATTCTTTGTCTGTGTAACCTTATTATCATGATGGTATGTAGTACAGCCATAAGGGCAGTATCCCTCACACCCATCCATTTGGAAATGAACCAAACCTAAAAACATGTTTCTTCTGTGTGTCTCTCATCTTCATGGTTTCATTCACCAGGGATGCCAGGACCAAGGTGATCTGTGGGTAGAGTGATATAGTGTCAGTCATGGGGTCAGTCATAAAGAGACTCAGAGTAACCCAATAGCCTTCCTGGTTGAACCAGCCATGCCCCAAATGATCCAAAAGGTGGACCATGCCACCCCAGTCACCCCTGTGAACATGAGTTCTGAGCTGAACCCCAGTACCCTAATAACCAATGTGGGATTATGATTGGCTGTTGATCAAGTTAGAAAAGAAGCTTCTATTTTGTTTTGTTTTGTTTTGTTTTGTTTTGTTTTGTTTTGTTTTGTTTTGTTTTGTTAGAGGGTTTTACTTAAATAACACCATATTTCCTCATTTAAATCATAGAAAAATATACTCAATATATAAATGTACTTCAAAACAATAAACTCTGTGATTAGAAATTCAATTGCCAGTCACTCAAAGCAGACAAGAGTGTACTGTCAGGAACCCTCATTTGGTACAGGTACTTAGTGATGGAGGCTTGAGGAAGAGTGTGTTTCAGTCACAGTGAAACACAGTCTGCTGAAAGCAGAATGAAGATTGCTGGGTGTAAATGGTCATTTTTCTTATCTGAAGAAAGGAAGGAATAGAAATGGTACCAAACACGACAAAAATGAAAATCCTGCCTAACTAGCTATTCCTTTGCCTGTGACTCAGAAACACCACTGAGTAGCCTGGAACCATGGGAACATTCCAGGTACATTTGCTTTGCCTGGAAACTCTTTAAGAGCCCCACGTACATTCTCTCTCTCTCTCTCTCTCTCTCTCTCTCTCTCTCTCTCTCTCTCTGTGTGTGTGTGTGTGTGTGTGTGTGTGTGTGTGTGTGTGTGTGTGTGTGTGTGTGTTCAAGGTCATGTACATGTGTAGAGGTCAGAAGAGATCCTCATCTATCAGTTTGCATTTTCCATCCTGTTTGAGATGCGGTCTCATATTGTTCACCATTGTTACTGGCAGACTAACTGACCTGCAAACTTCTTGAAGTTATCCTGTCTCTACCTCCCAAGAAAGCTGGCTTCACAGATGTGAAATTCTACATCAATATTACATGGCTTCTTAGGGTCTGAAAATGTCCTGTACTGTACCTGTACCCACTGTACCATTTTCCCAGCCTTACAAGCTATTTATATTGTGTTTACTAGTCTGAAGTGTATTTAGGTCTTCTTCTTTATAGGCAATCCTACTGCTGACAGAAATTGTCATCAGAGACATCATAATTCGAAATAATCATGTTTTTAAAAGCCAGAAAACCTTATTGCACCTAATAAATAGATGTAAACATGATCTCCATAGAGGATGGATTTTTATCACGATTGCAAGACAAAGAATATGTATCTTCCAACAGCAGAAAGGATTCTCAGTAAAAAATATATATATATATTCAGACAGTTAGAACACCAAGTAAACTACACAGTTGAAGAATAACAAACTAGAAGATAAAAATATAAGACTCTCTCATTATTTTATCATTTTAGACAGTTAAAGACATCCTAATAAAATAATCTTACGTAAAGAGACATTGGATGGGGTACCAGACTATTCAATGGTAGGAGAATTAGGAGATGAAGAAAGTGGGAAGACAGTGAGCACAGAGTTGAAAGCTTGCCCACCACTGTGACACAGTGTCAGTGTGATGTACCAGTCACACAGAAGGGGTGTGGACCACGGATGACAGGAATTCTAAAGAAGAAAAAAAAACAGATTCAAAGAACCTTTGCTGTCAAGCACAGCCCAAGCTTTGATAATTTTTGTTGTTAGGGAGAAAAAGTAGTCACATGTTTTTACTAAAAGTGGCAAACACATTCATATCTGCAATTGCTCATCCTAGCCTCCATCTAATTGTTTAGAAAATAAACAATATTAGTTAAATGGAAGAACTTCTTGAGCTACAATATGAGTCTGTTTTATATTCTCCTGTTGGCACTGTTTCTGTTTCCTTAGCAACCTGGCTCATAATCCAGGCCTTCACTCCATGATAATTGCAGCAGACAGGCATGATGAACCTTGTTTATTTGTCCTCTGACCTGTTTGGGTCTGCAGTTCCTAGGAGAGGCTGATCAACCAATCTGAACCCAAACCAGTCTATCTCAGCCCTAATAAAGTGCTGGATTTAGAGTGACTACAGCACTTAAAGCAGCTCCAACTGCCCTGTGAAGAAGAAAGGACCATGAGGCTGTTTTCCTTCAGGGTCTCCTGACCAGGTACACCATGATCCAGAAAACCTCACTGTGAAATGACCCAGCAACCTCACTGTGAAATCCTTGTGGGCAGGGCTTGAGATAAATCTACAGCCTAGTTTTTCTTTGTATCACTACAGCATGCTCCACCTGATTTTTATCTCACCAGCTATAGATCTTGTTAATAGGCATATAATTGACATAATTATATATTTTATATCACAACCAATCAGTATAATTAAAAATAATCATAGATTCTGATTTACTTCAAAGTGTCACTTTCAAGCATTTTTTTAACAATTTTATCTTTTCAAATGAACCAGATTTTTTTTTAATTCTTTGAGCATTTCATACAAACATCTAAGATATTTTGATCAAATCTGGACCCTTCCTAGTTTTGAATGCTTCAACGTGTTCAAGTTGGCAGAAAGTCAGTAAAGTTGTCCATAAACTTCATCAGCTATTGTTTGTTTTGCTTCGATGTGGAATCAAAAAACTAGCATGAAAATAGATTATGCAGGCAGAAAATTAAATAAATGAGGAAAGCATTTAATTGAAATTACTTTCAATCTAAGCAAAGTATTTTGCTTGTTACTTTCAATTTTACATGTAGGAGAAAGGAACATACATGCTACAATGTACCACTCATATCTGGTTGTTCCTGTATTTATTAGATTTTATCTTACTTACAATAATAAATATATTTAAGGAGAAAAAAACATGCTTAAGTAGGAAGTTTTATTCATAGTTACATGATGAATGATAATACAAAATAAATAAAATTTATCTAGTAAATTTAGTAAAATAAAGTGTATTTTATGTAGTAAAATGTCATGTGGAAGAATAAAAACATGTCAATTACAAATTCTGCAAACTCTATTATGTTGAGATAATGTCTAGGTGGATTAAAGCATGTCTAGCAGCTTTGCCTTGAATCTGTTTTCTGTTCTTGATGACAATTTAGTTTTTGAGAAAAAACTTGGCCTTGGTGACTGTCCTGCCCATGGCTGCTTTCACTTCTTTATTCCTGAGGCTGTAGATGAGTGGGTTGAGCATGGGAATCACCGCTGTGTAGAACACAGACACCACCTTATTGAGGTCCAGAGAAGAAATGGCACTTGGCCGCACATAGATAAAGAAAAGAGTCCCGTACAAAATGGAAACCGCCGTGACATGGGACGAGCAGGTGGAGAAGGCCTTCTTCCTCCCCTCAGCGGAGCGGATCCTCAGGATGGCCATGAGGATGTGAAAATAGGAGATTATGATGGTGGTGCTGCTGACAACCAAGACCGCTCCTGCCACAATGAACACCAACAGTTTGTTGATCCGTATGTCAGCACATATGAGGGAAAGGATAGGAGACATGTCACAGAAGAAATGATTGATAATGTTGGAGCCACAAAAAGGAAGTCGGAAAGCCGCTGTAGTGTGAGTCATGGTGTTGAAGAAACCAACAGCATAGGGTCCGACCACCAGCTGTATGCAGAGCCTCTGGGTCATGGCCACTGAATACAACAGTGGGTTACAGATGGCCACATAGCGGTCATAGGCCATGGATGCCAAGAGAAGGCACTCAATGGCCACAAAGAACCCAAAGAACCATTGCTGCAAGGCACAGCCCAGAAAAGAGATGGCTTTCCGTTCTGCAAAGAAATCCGTGAGCATCTTGGGGCCCACGACTGAGGAGAAGCAGATGTCCACAAATGACAGATGGCTGAGAAAAAAGTACATGGGAGTGTGAAGACGGGAATCGACACGAATGAGAACGATCATACCCAAGTTTCCTGTCATAGTGACCAGGTAAAAGAGCAGAAAGAGCAAGAAGAGGAACACCTGCAGCTTAGGGTTGTATCTCAAGCCAATGAAAATGAACTCTGTGATCCTCGTGTAGTTGTCATCCGCCATCGGCAAGGTCTGTCTCTATGGCAACAAAAAATGGAGAGCTATAGGCTGGTCGTGTCTTCAAACTGCTCCATCATGCACAAGAGAAGAAACTACAGGCTGAAGTCACAAGCACTGGACTTTAGGATTCAAAAAAAATATACTAGCAAATTGAATGTTTATTATCAGAAGAGTTTAAGTGTGAAAAAGAGAAAATCAGGGTGTAATGAAATGCCTCAACATCACCTGTAAAACTATCCACTGCTTTTACAGACAAAAGGGAAAAGCATTGTTGTTATTTTCATGAAATTTTGCAAAGAATTAAATAAAAAGAAGTTCTCAAATAACCTAGAAACTAGAAATTGAAAAATAGTCATTTGTGCTTGGGTGGAAGCTGAGTGAAACAATACCTTTCTTACTAAATGCCAGGCTCTAGGTTTGATCCTAATTGTAGAAGTACTTAACTTAATAAGGATAATCTCCCTGAAAATGTATAGTGTAGACACTGATATAATCATGTCACATGAGGTTGCATAGAAATTATGGATTGAACATAATAATAGAGATCACAGCACTCTATAAAACCTATGAAGGAAACAACATATAAGAAGTACAGAAATGTCTGGGACTGCCGAGATGGCTCAGTGGTTCAGAGCACTCACTGCTCTTCCAGAAGATCCCAGTTCAATTCCTAAGACCCATGTTGGTATCTCCCAGACACCTGCTACTCCTGCTCCAGGGAATCTGATGTGCTCATCTGGCTTCCATGGGTACCTATGACATGAATGTGTATACACACACACACACACACACATACACACACACACATTAAAATTAAATAAATCTTTTTGAAATTAAATAGTTACAGAAAATAAAAACTCAGTAAAATGTCACTATTTAGAAAACTTTGAAAAATCAACTAAGATAGTTGAGGCAGGTGATATGGGTGGGTGCTAAGAAAATCTGGGAGAAGATAATCAAAATATATTATACATATAATATATGAAATTGTCAAGTAATAAAATTTATCAATACAATGGAGTTAGAACTGTCCAACAAAGCAGTAGATGATCAGTGTGAAAAAATGAAAAAATAACAGCACACAAGTTTCAGTAGGAAAAAAATCATATTATAAATATCAGTTGTTAAAATAATCATCAATAAACCCAGAATGGAATATTTAAATTTTCTGTGAAAAGAGCTTAGAAAGTGGCTCAGTGGTAGAGAAATAGTCAAGAATGTACAAGGCTCCATTCTCAGTTTGGCAAAAATAGTTTTTAAAGTTGTTTTAAAAGTTTTTAATTAAAAATATAAATTATGGAGTTCTCAATGAAACAAAGAAATGACTAAATAAATTGGAAATATAAATGTATACATAAAAATCTCAGTGGTGAAGATAGATACATTTCCTTCCAGAGGACAAAACAAAACAAATTCTCTCACTGGGAAAGCAAACACTCACTGGACTGTTCTTCAGGCTGGGTTACAGACACAGATAAACTCACTGTGACGTCAGAAGGAAGGAACATTTTTCACACGGATATTTTGCACCTGTTCAATATCCTAGCAGCACGTTCTTGTCTGTGACTATTAATCTTTACTCCGTGAGAATTTTTAATACTAGGCTCTCTATTCTCCATCGCTTGAAATTACATCAGTAGCTGAAGTGTTGCATTCTTTCGTGGAAGATCTATGTTACATTGACAAAGTGAGACACTGTTAATCTGTGACACATGCAGACGGGCAAATAGGATGCTCACAGATGCACTGTTCCTAAATTTGTGGTTTACAAGGAACAAATCCCACATCTACCTGTTGTGTACACCTAAGTAGTGGCACTCTCACTTAGGATCCATTTTGCTTTCAGGCAATCAAATTTTGCTTCATATCCATTTCACCTAAACTCAGCCTTTCTCATTGACACAACAGTGAGCTGATTTTCACCCAGCTTAGATGTGTAATGTCCATCATGCCTATGGACCGATTTTGTCAGAAGACACTTTTACACCTGATTTTTCCTAGAATAATTTGGCTAGGAGTCTCATCAAATTATTTGGCAAATTCAGTGCAATTCCAAACAAAAATCAGAACACAAATTACAATGCAACACCCAATTGCAAAATCTATGGAAGAGAAAAATGTTCAAAATCAGCCAAAGTTATGTTGAAAACAAAATAGCAGGAAAATTTCTATTAGACAAATATCAAAACAAATTATAAAGATACAATAATCAGAGCAGTATGTATTCTTCTGAGGATAAACAAAGACATGATGACAAAAGAATGGAAAAAATAAGGTGACCATAGCTGATATAGGTACATGCGTCAAATTAGCATTAATAAATGGAATGAGGGATAAACATTAAAACAGTATCACTCAATATGAGCAGAAATGCCAAAACCCAACAAATGTGAAAAATGATTTCTCTTTCACAATCTCAGGAATGAAACTGCAACAGTAACATTTTCTGCCCAGCAATTTATATCCACTTGCTTTGCCAAACCACCTTTTAAATATTTGTTTTGAAATTCATAAATCTAGGCTACTGTCAGCCTTAGTTGTGGAAGCTGTTTTTTTGCATTGGTCAGCAACTAATGCAGAGACTCATAACTGATCAAAGTGCTGGAGCAATTGGCAGTATGTGCTCAGCCGTAACTGGGACATCTGCATTAACCATCCCCAAGAGTACACAATAAAAGATTCCCTATGAACAGTGTGAAAACAGGAGGATGGGAGGTGGGGAGGTGCTGTCTTTTTTAACATGGCATAGTAATTGCATTCATTAACTCCCAGCAGCTATAGGTAGCAGTACAAGACTTCCACAAGACCAAGTCGGTCAGCTTCCCAGCAGAAAATCTGGAAGAGCTTTGAGGCCCCACCCACACCAGATGAGCTACTAGCAATTGATTCCTTAGAAGGAAGTAAACCTTTGTGTGCTCATTCTAAGAAATTGCCAAAATTAGTCAGTTCCATGGTTGCAGAGAATGTTCAGAGGCTAAAGTATTTGCATCACAAACTTGATTCCCAGAACCTGCATAAAGCCAAATGCAATAACATGCATTTTCAATCCCAGAACTCCTGTGGTAACATCAGAGGTGAGGATAGTAAAATCTGTAGAAGCTCACAAGCCAGCTGGTCTGGTATACACAGTGAGAAAGAACAAGAGAACCTGTATCAACACGGTGGAAAGGACCAATACCAAAGGTTGTCCTTTGACTCACACACACACTTGGACTTGCATACACACACAAAGACAGACACACAGATGCGTATACCATGTACCCAAACATGCACACATACACAAAGGCATGCATGCACATATTCTACAAAATTAGGCATTTCTTCAAACATCTATTTAAAAGAAGAGATTCATGAAATGATGCCTACAATGCAATATTAGGATTATTTTTAAACCCTCAGAAGTTTTCTTTCACTATATCTACTTAAATTTTGCTTAAATAAAATAAAAAGAGTTCATAAAGACATAAAATCAAAAGGCATTTCTGTGAGCACAAAGGACCAGGGAAATGTATTTTTGTGAATTATCAAAACAGACTCAACCTTCAGCTCTGCTTGCAATTTTAAAATTTTAGTACAAAGAGAAAGTATATACATATGGCCTCTATAATTAAAAATAATCTAAAATCAAATTGCAGACAATGGTCTAAAGCTCCATAAAAGATGTCAACAGCCAATGGAAAAAAGTAGTTACCATCAGTATGGGACAGAAGCTAGTGAGAAAAGAAGCATGTGAACTGTAGGAGGCAGAAACTCTCTAAGTTATAAATTCAGAGCCCTAGATTTTCAAAATTTCTGAGAAGCTAAGAGAACTCTTAGCCCCACCTCACTTTTTAAGAACCCAGTTCTCCAAGATGTGTAGTTAAAGACTACAGAAATGACGTCAAGGTACAAAGTCACTTTACACCCTGGGTGGGAATGACTGGGTGAGACTGTTTTCATGATGTAATAGATATGAGGCTCCAAAGGCTGTAGGTCAATGACAAGAACTGTTCAGTGTTCACAGGTCTGACTACTGCCAAGCTCTTTTCAGGATCAGTGCATTTGATTTCACCTAAGCCTGGTTCATTATCGTGGTGCAGAACAAACACTTAAAGCCTTAGCCATGGAAGAAGATGTGTCTAAAGCCTCAGGTGTAGATGTAACCAACCGTCTTATAAATAAGAAACACAGAACCAATGCAAAGAAGAAAGCCAAGAGGTCAGAGCTAAGAGCTAAAACCTTACCCTTCCTCCTGCAGTGGTCCTACCTCTCCGAAGGAGCAGGTACTTCCTGTGTTAAAGTCTTTATATAGTCTCTGTTCTGCCTTCTCATTGGTTGTAAACCCAACCACAGGACTGCCTCATCACGGCCTGTTTGTATAGACCTCCAGGTGTTCTATGGTTGGTATTGAGATTAAAGGCATGTGTATCCAATGCTGGCTGTATCCCTGAACATACAGAGACTTACCTAGCTCTGTCTACCAAGTGCTGTGATCACAAGCGTACACCACCACTGCCCTACTTTCCTATGGCTTGATAATAGCTCTGACCCCCAGGCAACTTTATTTATTAACATACAATTAACATTTTGGTACAAAAGAAAAATATCACCATACTCAGGACTGATGTTTCCTAAAAGCATGCAAAGATTTTCATCACTCTGACTGAACTCAGTGCATCTGGTCTTTCCGCACTAAGACTTGTCCGTCAGGGAACTTGAAATCTCCCAATACCCCTATGCAAACCTACACATTTTTGTAGAATACAAAATGCTCAAAGCTTAAAAGCCCATCTAATAGTGAAGTGGATGATAAATCCAAAGAAATCAAAGAAATGCTGCTTGGAGATGAAGTTTGGCTACAAATTATGCTGTCATGTGTAGCTCCCTTGCTGTCTTCAACAGCTCATTCCCTAAGTATAGTGTGGCCTAGAAAAATGGTACAGATGCCAACACACACACACACACACAGTGGGAGGCCCAGGAACTTTCCTTACCCATCTTGTGTGACCTAAAGGGGTATCAATTTTGTGTACTTGAAGACTGATTTAATTTAAACATATCTTCTCTGTTCTTCTTCCAGTTCAGAGTAAGGTCTCACTAAATTTTAATATAGTTGTAAACTGATAATTCATGCCTCTCTATGCCACATTTCAAACTTTTCTCATTTTTTTTGTTCCTACAAATCCATTTAATTCGCCTTAGACTTCCTAAAGAGTGAACAAAGGGACAAAAATGGATTTGAAGGTGACCTGAACTTACATGCAAATGTGTTTCTTTCTTCTTTGGAGGTGACAAAAGTAATAAACTTAAAATAGAGCATAAGCTGGAATCCCTCTCAAAATGCAGCCATCCCCAGTCCTACCTGTGCCTCTGCACAGAGAAGAAGGCAGGTCTTCCAGGAGTTAATTCATACTTATTGCTACTCTTCTTTCCAAAGAGCAAGTATGACTCGTCTCATAAACAGACTGTTCTTCACCGACATGAAATTCCCAGAAGTTACATCATTTTCTACCTTTAGGGAGTTTATGTTTCTAAAGTGTGCTGCATCTTGGGAATTTTATTGTTGAATGAGAAATAAATTAATTGTACTTGCTATCATGAAATTCTGTAAAGAAAAATCCAGTGAGGCCAACTAAATTTGTTTTGCATATTTGAGTGGATAACCTTGTTTTGCTGAGCTAATTCCAAAACAAGGGGGAAAAGGTTTGAAACAGACTTGCTTTAATAAATAAAATAAGTAATGAATTTATACATTAGAAGATAATTTGATACTTTCAGTTTATCCAAACCATAGTAATAAGTTCCTACTCTGGAACCTATGACTTCCATTGGCTATGGACTTTTGACCAGGCTTATAGTTCCAAGTTTGGATTCCTTCTTGCAAAATAGTCCTCAAATACAGAGAGTTGTTGGTTACTCCCATAGAAGTTGTTCCACTATTTCAGTAGTGGGTACACCTTGCCTAGGAGTGGGTGCTGTAGTTCACAGAGTTCATACTTGGGTAAGATCACTGATGCATTTTCCTTCCCTGGCAGGCTGTGTAGCACCTCCCAACATGATGAAAGCTAGCAAGTAAGGATGAAGCTCCCAGCTTAGTTCCAGCATTATTTCCCTCTATATCTTGCACCCAAAGTCTGTGACATCTTCAGCAATGAGGTCTTATCAATAAGTTCTGTTGGGCAACCAAAAAAAATGGCAAGAGTCTTGTTGTGAAATAATCCTTGGATACACTGTGAAGATTTGTCACTGTAATTGGTTTAATAAAGAAGCTGCCTGGCCAATAGTCAAACAGAATACAGTTAGGCAAGAAAGCCAAATTGAGAATGCTGGGAAGAAGAAGGATGGAGTCTGGAGTAGCCAGAGGGAGTAGGAGATGAACATGCCATGCTAATAAAGCTACCACCATGTGGCAGAGCATAAATAAGGAGTATGGGTTTACTTAAAATGTAAGAGCTAGTTAGTAATAAGCCAGAGCTGTTGGCCGAGCACTTAAAATCTATATTAAGTCTCTGAGTCAGTTATTTGGGAAGCAGCTTCAGGGTATTTGGGAGCTGGTGGGTGGGAGTGAAACTTACACTTAGAATCCGTATAATTTGGGGAGCCTCTGAGGCCTCTCTGATCAACAAATCAGAAGAAGATACTGGATACCTGGCACTGGAAATTGTTTCACAATCCATGGCATCTAGAAACAACCATATCCAGCAAAGCAGAATATCTCCCTTCTGCCTTTTGCTCTTCTTAAATTATATTAATTGCCTTACAAAATAGTATGTTTCCATGTCTTTTTTCATGCCCTCTTCATTTATATTAACTCTCCCTTGCCTACTTTTTTCTCTCTCAATCTTACCAACTTCATCTCTCCTTAAACCTTTCTACTCCGGTATGCCCCCTTTCGACTTTCATATCCCTATGTTCTCATTTCCCTCCTTTAAGGTATTTCTTCTCCCAATAGTCCCTTTCTACTTTCTTTGTTTTGAGAAGACTCTGTATTAGTTACTTTTCTGCTACTGCTGCAATAAAACACCATGGCCATAGTAACTTATAAAAGAAGGAGTTTATTTGGCCTTACAGTTCCAGAGAAATAAGGGGCCATCATTTCAGGAAGCCATGGCAGAAGACAACAGACATGGTGGCTGGAGAAGAATGCTAATAAGTCATATATACAGTATGCAAGCATTAAGCAGACAGAACAAACTGGAAATGGCACAAGTCTTTAAACTCTAAAAGCCCACCTTTGGTGACATAGTTTCTCCAACTAGGCTATCCCTTCTAAACCTGCCCAAACAGCACCACCAACTGGGGACCAAGTGTTCAAATGCTCAGTACTGTGGGGGACATTTCCCACTCCAACTCCTGCATACAGGTAATCCAAATTAAACACATAGATCTAAAGATTTGAATACAGGATCCTCTGTAGCAGAAATCTTAAAAGTTCTTAATAAAATCAAACCTGAGCCAGGTATTGGGGTGAACACTGGAAGATCAGAGACAGAACAGGCCATAGCCACCTCACCTCACCAGTTCCTCAGCTGGTCTTGTTTCCTCAGACTGGAAGCCTCTGAGTCCTCATCCAGAATGGGTTTCAGCTGAACTGCTCCTCAAAAGCCTGAATGCTTAACCAGCCAAATGCTTCTGGTTTCTGGTCCTCACGCCTTATATACCTTTCTGCTTTCTGCCATCACTCCCTGGGATTAAAGGCTCGCTTTCTGGGATTAAAGGCGTGTGTCACCATGCCTGGCTGTTTCCAATGTGGCCTTGAACTCACAGAGATCCAGAGGGATTTCTACCTCT
>CABHPH010143509.1:899-42917 GCA_902168325.1 Peromyscus nudipes
TCTTTCTTTCTTTCTTTCTTTCTTTCTTTCTTTCTTTCTTTCTTTCTACAATTTAAGAGGGTTGGCTGTAGATATTTAAAAGTCTGATAGAATTCTCCTGTGAAGCCATCTGGCTTTTTGTTACAGTTTCAATCTCCTCATTTGTTATGGGTCTCTTTAGGTTGTTGACTTCTTGGTTTAGTTTTGGTGGTTTGGCTGAATCTAGAAATCATCCATTTCTTTTAGGTTTTTCCAACTTAATGAAGTACAGGTTTTTTAAATATTCCCTTATAATGTTCTGAATTTCTTTAGTGTATATTTCCCTGTTGATTTCTAAATCTGTTAATTTGGGTCCTCTTTTCTTTTTTTCTTTTGGTTAGTTGGGCCAAGTGTCAATCTTACTTACCTTCTTAATGAACCAGCTCTTAGAGTCAGTGATACTTTATATTGTTCCAGGGGATGTGATGCCTTCTTCTGACCTCCATGGGCACCAAACATGCATGTGACTCACAGACACATATGCAGGCAAAACACACATAAAATAAAATCAATCTATTTCATTGATTTCTGCTCTGATTTTTCTTATTTCTTGCTATCAACTGGGGTTGCATTTGGTTTGTTTTTGTTCTTCCAAATTTTTGAATTGCATCATTAAGGCATTTATTTGTACTCTCTGATTTTTTTAAAATGTAGGCACTTAGAGCTATATATTTCTCTCAGCATTCATTGCTTTCAATTTATCCTGGAAGTTTTGTTGTATTGTGTTTTCATCTTCATTTAGTACCAGAAAATTTTTAAATTTCTTTTTTGATTTCTTATTGAAGGGACCTGAGTACTGCAGGATGCTCCCCTCTGGACCCTGGCTTAGGCACAGATCACACCCAAACGCCAATATCCAAGCACAAACCAAACACAAAGCAATCCTTTATTAAGCAAAGCAGAGACAAGGTGGCTGAATCTGAATTGGACAGAAGCTTTGTAAGTGTTAATTTTAAGAGGGAAAAAGGGGAGGTCTGTGTTAGAATGAGCTGGGATGAGTAAGTTCTGATTGGGTATTTCAATTAGTGTAGTCAAAATAATGAATTTTGATGGTTGGACTTTGATGTTTTGACAGTTGGATCTTGGTAATCAGTCTCAGGAATGAGTCAGGCATAAGAAAGTGGCCAAATAAAGGAACAGACCCTGGTAACGAGCATTAGGAATGTAATCTAACGGTTTAGGAAGGGAGAGGGAAGAGTAAAAGGCAAAACCTGTTGGTGCCATGTTTGCCGTGCTCTGGCCTGTGTTTGCTGTGCCCAGGCCTGCTGTGGGATGGTCTGTATGTCAAATTGCTCTGATTGGTTGATAAATAAAACACTGGTTGGCCAGTGGCCAGGCAGGAAGTATAGGCGGGACTAACAGAGAGGAGAATTGAGAGAACAGGAAGGTGGAAGGAGACACTGCCAGCTGCCGCCATGACAAGCAGCATGTGAAGATGCCAGTAAGCCACAAGCCACGTGGCAAGGTATAGATTTATAGAAATGGATTAATTTAAGATGTAAGAACAGTTAGCAAGAAGCCTGAGCCATTAGGCCAAACAGTTTAAACAACGTAAGTCTCTGTGTTTACTTGGTTGGGTCTGAGCAACTGTGGGACTGGCGGGTGACAGATTTGTCCTGACAGTGGGCCAGGCAGGAAAACTCTAGCTACACAGGCCTGCTAGAACCCTCCACTTATTTGCCCTGTTCATCATTCAGTAATGAGTTGTTCAATCTCCATGAGTTTGTGCATTTACTAAAGATTTGTTTTCTGTCCATTTAAAGTTTTACCCTACTGTGGTCAGATAGGATACAAAGACTGATTTCAATCTTTTAAAATTTGTTTTATGTCCCAGGATATTGTCTATATTAGAAATTTTCCATGTGCTGCTGAGCTGAATGTGTATGCTTTGGTGTTTGGGTGGACTATTCTCTCTCTCTATATATATCTGTTAAGTCCATTTGATGTATGATGTCAATTCTGATGTTTCTCTGTTTATTTTTTTGTCCAGATTACCTGTCTATTGGACAAAGTGGAGTACTGAAATCACCTACTGTTATTATTCTGATCCCACCCCTTGGGGCCACCCTGCATCGTGATGTAGAAGCCTCTTCTTAAGGAAAAACTCCACTCCTTTCTCTCTCCTTCCACTTTTCCTCCCATGAGGTGTACACCCCCCTTCCTCTCTCTTTCTCTGTCTCCCTCTTTCTGTCTCTCTGCCTCTTTATCTCTCTATTATAATAAACTCTCCGCATGGATACAGCATCTGGGTGTGTATTACTGGTCACTGTTGCTGCTGCCATGCCCACATGGCATGCATCTGCCCATCATGTTTCCCTGCACATGTGGGATACCCTGGGGGGGCCCTCATAATAAATCATAACACCTACTATTAATGGATTGATGTTAATCTGTGTCTTAAATCCAGTACGCCAGAGTTTGATACATGTATTTAGGAGAGTAGTTCTTCTTGTGTGGAGAACCTCATGCTCACAGATAAGCACTAGAGAAACCAGGAGCATTATACATGCAGGCTTTTCTCTTTAACAAAAGGGATGTATATCTGTTTTCTACCCAGAAGCCTGGGAGTGGATGTAGCCTGGTAATCTGTGCTACTTGTAGGGCAGGCCACACCCAAATCCCCCAGACTGTTATGTTATCCCAGACTCTTCCTTCCTGGACCTTTATCTTTAGCTTTGTTTCTTGGTCCCCATACTTAGGGGAGATAGTACATGTGTTTTATAGCCTGCCGGTGATTATGTTATCTGTGGTTATGACAGACCACACCAAACCCTAGGTCTTAAGCTATAGAACCCATTTTTTTTTTTAATGGAAGAGGTCACATATACTTTGCCAAAGAGTTTTGGTGTAGTTGAACCTTAAGCTTTATTGTGCACATGGGATTGAGATAATTGTTACCAGGAAACTTTTTTTTCGAAATTGTATTATACATAAATACGTTTAAAATAAACTGCCTGGTGTCTGGCTCTAGAAGTTTGCAACACCAACTAAGTTGTGTTGAACCTGCTTCCTTCTTACCTCACATAGATTGTTACCCTGCTGGCTGTGGCATTTGAAGGGACCCCCACATTCTTGGTTAATTGTTCCCTTGATTCAAATGAAGTCTCTCTCTCTCTCTGGTTTTTTGAGACAGGATTTCTCTGTGTAGCCCTGGTTGTCCTGGAACTAGCTCTGTAGACAAGGCTGGCCTAAAACAGAGGTTCACCTACCTCTGCCTCCCAAGTGCTGGGACTAAAGGCATGCGCCACCACTACCCAGAAAAGTGTCTCTTTTTATCCCTTCTGATTAATTTTGGTCTGAAGTCTATTTTGTCAGATATTAGGGTAGTGATGCCCGCTTGCTTCTGGGTCTCATTTGACTGGAGTACTTTTATCCATTCTTTTTCCTCTAAGGCAATAAAGATCATTAAAGCTACAATGTGTTTCTTGTAGACAGCAGATAGATGGATTTTGTTTCTTGATCTATTCAGTCTGTGCCTTTTGGTTGGAGAATTGAGGTCATTAGTATTTAAAGTTATTATTAAAATGTGTATGTTAACTATGGTCATTGTGTTGTTGATCTTTGGAGTCATTTGTGTTTTCACTTGTGTGTAGGGGATTGTTTGTTTGAAACAAGGTCTCTACATAGCTCTGACTGTTCTGGAACTCACCATATGAGCTGGCCTCAACTCATAGAGCTCTGCCTGCCTCTGCCTCTCCAGTGCTGGGATTAAAGGCGTGAACCACCACGCCTGGGGGTACTTTGTATTTTTAATAATTATGCATTCTTATTTCTTTCCACAGTATTTCTACTATGCTCATTTCTCTTCAACCCAAAATATTGCTTCTTGTATTTTTCCTAGATTTAGTTGAATGTAATATTTTAGGCTATATATAATGTGGAAAGTTTTTTTTTCTCCTTCAATTATGGTGGACAATTTTGCTAGGTAGATTAATCTAGGCTGGCTATCTTTCACAATCTCAACATCCAAAGTCCAAAGTTGAATTAATGCATTTGGCATTATGATATGGCAACAAGTTTGTGGGGATCTGGGAGTAGAATGTGATGTTTTGACTGAGTGGCCCTCTCAGGTTCATATATTTAAAGCTTTGTCCCAGGTTGTTAGAACTGTTTAGGGAAGGATTAGAAGGTGCAAACTTATTGGAAAGGGTGTGTCATAGGGGTTGGACTTTGACGTTTCAAAAGCCCCAGCCAGGCCCAGTCTCATTCTCTGCCTCATGCTGTGGATCAGATGTAAGATCTCAGCTCCAGCCATGCCTGCCTGCCTGCTGCCATGCTCCCCGCCTGCTGCCATGCTCCCTGCCTGCTGCCAAGCTCCCTACCTGCCTGCTGCCATGCTCCCCGCCTGCTGCCATGCCTACCTGCCTGCTGCCATGCTGCCCGCCTGCTGCCATGCTCCCTGCCACACTGGTCATAGATTCGCTCTCTGAAACTGTAAGCCAGCCCTCAATTCTTTTAGAAGTTACCTTTGTTGTGGTGCCTCTTTCACAGAATAGAAAAGTAACTGAGACATAAGGCTTTCCTTTGAATTTTCTATCAGAGTTATTGGGTGTTTTGATTCCCTCTTCATTTCAGTCCTCCTCAATGTTTCAGTCTTCTTATTGGATTCTTCCTCACATCCTGGATTGTCTTCATCATTACCATCAGCTTTGTGTTTTGTGTTTTCTTGGCCATCACTCAATTGTTTATTCTCCTTAAGTTCTTTCTCTTTAATTTCATTGAGAGGTTTCTTTGTGTCTTCTTTAAACTCCTTGAATTCTTTGATGAAGTTTATGAACTATTCCTTTAAATTCTGTGACTTAAAATTCATCTAGGTAATTCTCATTGGTGAACATTTCTACAGGGCTGGTAGATTTTGAAGAGAAGACACTGGCTTGATCTTTTATATTGTTAATTTTGAGATGAGATCATGCCAGGTGGATGTCTTTTTTTAGTTCTAAGTCTGATATGGTCAGAACTCCCACAGAATAGCCCATTAAGCTTAAGTTGCAGGCAGTCTATGATATGACTGAGCCCATGTATCAGAAAAGGAGAGAATATTGAACCCCAGGATAGACAGTAGATAAGGCTTTTCATTCTTAACTAATAGGATGGGTATTCTGGGGAGTAGGCTATACTAGACACTGGGAAGACATTACCTTCCTGAAGAATTCAGTCAGTGAGAAATTTGGGGCACAGGTAGAAAAGTAGGATTAGTATTATAAAAAACCACTGTTTTGTGTTTTAATATCCTTAAAAAGCATGTACTTATGTATAGTGGTAACACGGCTGGCAACAATGTGGACACAGGTAAGAACCACTGGGGAGCAGCAAAGAACAACAGCTATTACCATTAAAGGTCCGAGAAATGGGGAGACCCACTCACAGCAGGATGGCCACAGTTGTGGTTGTGGGAAATGTCAAGCAGTGTTTTGTAACTGTTTTAGTTGTAAGTAATTGTTGAGAGTAGTTAGTCAGCATAGGCCAGAGACTCTTAGGCATCCCAGCTGCTCTTTCAATATGAGATAATCTAGTGCTGCTCAGTTTTGTAATACAGCTGTCCTAACGTCTCCTAGTTCTTGATTTAATTCTCCTAGTATTTGAGCTGTTATATTAGTGGCTTTGTTAATAGCATAGGCCAGTTTTATAGTCTTCTGCTGAATGCCTACAAGGCTGAGTACAAGCAGAAGAAAAGTAGCTACTGTAGCTGTCACAGGGATGGACATAAGCTTTACATGGTCATCACAATCAATGGGAAGGTTTCAACATTTTGTGCACAATGCAGTTGGATGTCAGTCAATGTGCAAAGTGTGTGACCAAGGGCACATAAACCAGAAAAATTGGTTCAAAGAGAAATAAAAGTATGGTTCCTACAGAAGAGGGTCCAGCCCACAGGTAAAGCCTTTCCTTGTGTTAAAAATTGGTTGTGTTGGGGCTGGAGTGATGACTCAATGGTTAAGAGCACTCACTGCCCTTCCAGAGGTCCTGAGTTCAATTTCCAGCAACCACACAGTGGCTCACAACCATTTATAATGAGATCTAGTGCCCTCTTCTGGCGTGCAGGCATACATGGAAGCAGACTGTTGTATACATAATAATAAATTTTTAAAAATTGGCTGTGAACAACCCCACACTGAGAATTTTCCTCATTATGTCAAAACATAAAAAACAATAATAGAAGACAAAAGACGTATAAGTCCTTGAATATTTCCCAAAATTATGTTAGGCTGGAATATGAAATTTTGTCACTAGCAATGTTAACAGATTCAACAGGAGGAATTCATAATCCCACCAAATTTTAAATTTGGTATAGAAGCGTCACCAATAATGAAAAAAGAAATCTTATTAAGCACTCCCAATAACCATTTGCAGCCATAGATTATTACCCGAGAGTCCTAATGACCTCATAACTAGTTCAGGGATGGACATATTACTGTGTGCTATAATAGTATATTTTGGCCCTTTTCCCATTTTTGATAATGATATAATCCTTGATCCCCAAATTCAGCTTGTAATTTAAATATTCCAAAATCAATATTCCCCTTTTTGATTGATCTGATAAATTATGTCATTCCATATTCTCAGGTTCAGTTTATTTAAAAATTGCTCATTCCCTGTCTTTCTAATTAACAATGCCAATTTCTGAAGTTCCATTAACATGAACACATGAGCATCTCAATGCTATAGGTTGGCCCAACTTTGGTGTCACCTGAAATGGAGGTAGACAATTTAATGACATTATCATAAGAAATGAATTCAGGAGTTATAGGCTGGTGATTTTACTCCAAGGTTCATTGTGGAGACCCACAGAGGTTTCCTAGTGAGATCTGAGCTTGCTTTACCCAACAGGACTGCATAAGAGGATGATTGGACCACAGGCCTGGGTACCAGGTGTTTGGAAGGGTCTATACTTGGCTGTATCTAGCAAGGGGAAGGTCTTTGGCCTCACCCCATGGCATTGTTATAAAAAGCCCTTTTGAATAAAGTTCTGGGCTGGTGGGTATTGACCCAGGTCCTCCTGAAGCTATATCAGGTCTTATGTGGATATACGTGGCCCCACATTGGGCACCATTTGTAGTCAGACCTTTTTTGTTTTTGTTTTTTTTTCGAGACAGGGTTTCTCTGTGTAGCTTGGAGCCTGTCCTGGAACTTGCTCTGTAGATCAGGCTGGCCTCAAACTCATAGAGACCCACTTGTCTCTGACTCCTGAGTCCTGGGATTAAAGGCATGTGCCACCACTGCCTGGCATGTAGTCAGAACTGCCAGCTCCCCAGTAATGACAGAGACTTATTATTAATTATAAAAGCTTGGCAGATAGCTTAGGCTTGTTACTAACTAGCTCTTACAACTTAATCCATTTTTATCAATCCACTTTTTGTCTTGTGGCTTTATTACCTTTATTCTGTACTGCCCATGCTGCTTCCTCTCCATCAGGCTGATGACTCCCCACTTCTTCCTAGCATCCTCTGTGTCTGAAAATCCTGTCTAGGTATTGGCTGTTCAGCTTTTTGTTTAACCAATCAGAATGACACATCGTCACAGTGTACAAAAGATTATTCCACACATTATTTATTTTTCTATTCTGTGATGAAACACCATGTCCAAGGAAACTCATAAAAGAATTTAATTGGGGGATCATGGTTCCAGAGGATTAGAGTTCATGATCATTGTTGTATGAAACATGACATCAGGCAGGCAGGCAGGCATAGTACTGGAGCAGCGGCCAAGAGCTTACATTTTGATCCACAAGCACTAGGCAGAGGGAAAAAAAGGCAAACTGGGAATGACATGGGCTTTTGAAACCTCAAAGCCCACCCATATTGGGTGCATTTTCATTCACATCACCCATCCTCTGCCTCCTCAAACTCATATAAGCAGTAAGAATTGATGAGAGACACTAACACTAGCTGAGCAGTCTGAACACTGAGCTGCCTGAAAAAAACCACTTGTCAAGCTGTCTACAGGTTATAGGTTTCCAGCTTTCATGAACTTCCACTCATGCTGGGGTAGGATTTTGGTGATACAACTGCCTTTGAGTCATTTCTGCTCCTGTAACTAAACTGTCACCCATATTCCTGTAAGTAACTTCAATAAAAATCACTGGTCCACCAAGTTAGACTTTGGTGGTATCAGTACTTTGTTCTATCATCTGTTCTTCCTTTTCTTCCTTCCAGTTGTTTTTGTTTTTGTTTTGAGACAGGGTCTTTCCACATAGCCCTGGCTGTTCTGGAATTATGTAGACCAGGCTGGCCTTGAACTCCTTGTCTGTTTTTTATCTGGTATGAGCAGACATTTTCTCACATCTCCCTAGGAATAGTGTCACACATCATCCATGGAAGTCACATAGAGGTGGAAGGAGAGAGCTGACTCCACAGTTATCCTCTAGTCTTCATATGTGCCACACACGTACACATGCATGATGCACAATAAATAATAATAATAATAATAATAATAATAATAATAATAATAATAATAATAAACAATAATGGGGGCTGGAGAAATGGCTTAGTAGTTAAGAGAACTGGATGTTCTTCCAGAGAACAGGGTTAAATTCCCAGCACCCACAAGGCAGCTCACAACCATCTGTAGTTCCAGCCTCAGGGGATCCAACACTTCCTTCTGGCCTCTGCAGGAACCAAGCACACATGTGGTACACAGACATACATGCAGGCTTTAAAATCCCATACACATAAAGTGGAATAAAAAATAAGTATTTTACATGATGACCATTCTATTTAAAAACGTTTGTATGTGTGTGTGTGTTTTATGTATGCATGTGCACATATGTGTAGGTGCCCTAAGAGGCCAATGGTGTCACAGTGCCCTGGAACTGGAGTTATGGGCCACCCAACATAAGTACTGAGAGTTGAACTCTGGTCCTCTACAAGTGCAGTACATGCTTTTAACTATGTAGCCATCTCTTAAGACCCTGAGTTTATTTTTTAAATATTCTTTGAGAATTTCATGCATGTGTACAATGAGATGTGTCCGTATCTACCTCCTATTTCTCCATAACTGGACATAAAGATGAAGGGAGGGCTTGGTGCCATCAAGGAGGGTTAAGGCAGGGGCCTGTACACGCACCTCTTTCAGATTCTTCAGTCCATTCCAAGAGTGTGTTGTCCCCTGCCACAGCCAAGTTCAGGGCTCGACAATGTCAGTGAATCCAGGTATCTAGAGGTGACAATACCTTGACGGCACCCAGGAATTCCCTAAACTGCTTCTTAGTGGCTGGAGCAGGGATTTTTATTACGGTTTCTATGCAGGCTCGTGACAATAGTCTTTTTCCTTCTCTTACTTCATATCCCAAATGTGTGACCTGGGTGTACAAACCTGAGTTTTATTTTTTGAGACTTGGTATCCTAATTGAACCAGAGTTTCTAAGAGACCCCAAGTAGCTCTTAAACAGCTCTCCTTGTCCTTGGCTGCCAACAGTAAATCATCCACACATTGAAGTAAGGTAACCTCTGGGTACTCATTTCAAAAATGACTTGAGTCCCTGTTGAGAGCTTCATCAAAGATGGTAGGGGAATTCTTGATCCTCTGAGGTAATGGGGTTCAGGTTAGTTGCCCCTATATTCCCAGTTCAGGATTGCCCCATTTGAATGCAAAGATGTGTGGGCTTACTTTTGACAAAGGGATGGATAAAAGCATCCTTTAAACCCAGTACAGTATAAACGTTATGTCCAGGCAGTAGCATGCCGAGCAGTGTATGCACATTAAGAACAAGTGAATAAATTTCCACCCTCTTGTTCACCTCCCTTATATCTTGACTGGTCTATAGTCTTGGGTTTCAGGCTTTTGAATAGATAATAGAAGTGTTCCAGGCTGATTGGCACAGAGTGAGTATACCTGTCTTGAGGACGCATTTGATGTAGACCTTGATCTCTTCTCTAGCTTCTGAACTGATGGGGTACTGTTTGACTTGGATATGCATAGCCCCAGAGGTCATTTGTACTACAACCAGCAGCACATGTTCAGTCAAAGCAGGAGGACTGTTTTCAGCTCATGTGGTTGGAACATCCCTGATCAGTTGCTTTTTTTAATTCCCATTCAGGGGTCTGAGTTGGGCCCAGGAGGAGGAGGTACCCTCACTCAAAGGACAGGTAATGGTCAGTGCTTTTGCTGGGCTCTCCAGATGTAGCCTTGGCACATCTCCTGAGAACAAGATAGTTGCTGGGAGTTTATTCAGGTTTCTTCCCAGCAAGGGAAAGGGGCATTCAGGGAGAATGCTGAAAGAGTGAGTCGCTGCCCCCTCCCCAGATTAGCAGTTCATTCTGTGGTCCATTTGTATTTTTTTACTTCTGTTGCTCCCTGCACCACCATTTTCAGGGCCCCAGAGGCTTCTGTAATACCAAGTGTGAAGTCCCCATTTGGACTAGGGAGTTTATAGGTTGGCCCCCGATTGAGGTTACCATAGGCTCCTGGGGGCCCAGTTTGAAAGAGCTTTACCCCCCCTTACTCTTCCAGAGCCAAAATTGGCTTTAGCCGGGAAGGGCCCACCTGTGTGGGGGTATTGTGTTCCCCAAAATATTGTGTATGCTAATAAACTTATCTGGTCAGAGAACAGGACAGCCACAATATTAAACATAGAGGTTAGGCAGTGGTAGCATACGCCTTTAATCCTAGCATTCCAGAGACAGAAATCCCTTTAGATCTCTGTGAGTTCAAGGCCACATTGGAAACGGCCAGGCACGGTGATACACACCTTTAATCCCAGAAAGCCACACCTTTAATACCAGGGAGTGGTGGTAGAAAGCAGAAAAGTATATAAAGCGTGAGGACCAGAAACTAGAGGCATTTTGCCCTGGAGAGGCCTTTGGCCTGGAGAAGCCTTTGGCCTGGAGAAGCATGTGGCTGGTTAAGCTTTCAGGCATCTAGCAGCAGTTCAGCTGAGACCCATTCTGGATGAGGGCTTGGGGCATCCAGTCTGAGGAAACAAGACCAGCTGAGGATCCGGTGAGGTGAGATAGCTGTGGCTTGTTCTGTCACTCTGACCTTCCAGTGTTCACCCCAATACCCGGCTCAGGTTTGATTTTATTAATAAGAACTTTTTAAGAGTCATGCTACACACCTGTTTCCGGTGAGAGCTTTCTTTTGTCCAGTGTCCCAATTCCTTGCAGTATGTACATTGCTGCCTTTGCAGGTTCTTCCTCTTATCACAGGTGTGTGGACAGGGTTGAAGGGACTGGGGGCTTGTAGGATGGCCACTGTGGCTCAGTTCATCTTTTTAATCAACATCTCTTCTTTGCCATCTTGATTATCAAAACACTTTTTGGGCTAGCTCTAGCTGTTCTGACCTATTCTTTTCTGAAAATTTGTCTATTCTTTTTTATGTATACTGGGCGCTGACTGAGCAACAAAGGCCAGGTTAACCACCTTGAGGTTTGCTGATCTTCTGGATCAATGGGAGTATATAGATGCTAAGCCTCTAAGAGTCACTCAAGAAAAGCTGAAGGCCATTTGCCTGGGACTTGTTTTATGTCTGATACTTTACATACCTTGGTGGACTTCTGGACTGCCCATTTCAATTCTTCCAATAAAGCCTGGTGGTACTCAATGAGTGACCTTTGACCTTCCTCAGTCCTAGAGTTCCAGTCAGGCCTCTGCCTCGGCAGGACTCTGTCACTGCATTTGTCTTCTTCACTGGTCAGTGTATCCATCCCAGGGAGTACCTTAGCTGAGTCAGTCAGAATCCATTCCCTTTCCTCCATAGTGGAGAGGGCACATAAAATTCGTTGGCAATAGTCCCAAGTAGGAAGGTGGTTAAAGAGGACAGAGTCAATTAGAGAAATGAAGGATCCCAGTTCTGTGCTGAAAGGGGGTTTTAGTTTTCCAGTGGAAAGGGAAGGGGAGAAATGACTCCTGCAAGTTGTCTTTTGACCTCTACATGCACCATGCAATATACACCCCACACATGTACACAAATAGAAAATAATTCCTTAAAAATATTTTTAAAGCCAATTACGGTAGCACAGGCCTGTAATCTCAGACTTTGGAAGGATGAGGCATGGATGGAAAGAGAAGGTCAGTTGAGAGAAAGGAAACATATTTACACTTTTACTCAAACATTTATCTTGAAAATAAACTAATAAAAATGTTTGAAATATAATTTTATTCACTTAAAGTTATTCGTGGATACTCAAACAGTAGTTATTGGGGGATAGGTGTTCTGACCATCAAAATATCAACCTACAAATCATTCTCTTATTTAAAAAGAAAAGTATTTTAATTAGAGTGCTCTGTTGCTCAATACTCTAAGCAAGTATTAAATGTAGCATCACTAACAAAAGGACATTTTAAATGGATATTTTAGGCTAGATGTGGTGGCACATTTCTTTAATACCAGCACGGCAGAAACAGGAAAATCTCTGAGTTCAAGGCCAGTTTGGTGTACAGAATGAGGCCTTGTCTCAAAAAATACATTCCTGATTAAATATAACTATAAAAATATCATCTATAAAATATTTTGTGAATGAGGGTTGAGACTCAGTTTGTAGAGTGCTTGCCTAGCATGCACAAAGTCCTGAAATCAATCCACAGTCCTACATAAACAGGATGCTGCTGGTGAACACTTGTGATCCCAGTATTCATGAGGTGGTGGCAGGACAATTAGAAGTTGAAGGTCATCCCTGGCTACATACCTAGTTTGAGGCCAGCCTGGGTTACATGAGATCCTGTCTCAAAAAGACCTAAATATATTGCAAATGAGTTTTGAATGCATTAAACCAGAAAGTGACTTTATCATGCTTTTTATATTTACTGGGTTTTATTCTAGTGTGACACATTTCATGTACTTGAAAGAAACTGTTTCAGTCTTTCACCGGTGTGGGATAATGTGATTACCAATTAAAGAAACATTTTCATTTCCTTAAAGGCCATTTGCTTTTGGTCCATATTGGGCTGTACTGTGAAGTCCAGAATGGGCCTGAAATTGCACCCCTCCTGCTCCAGTCTCCTGAGGGCTGGGATTACAAGTGTGTACCACATCTGACTAATGAGGAAATTCCATGGAGCCTATCTGATAAACTAAGGAATTTATTCTGGGTTAACTCACAACAAGCATAAAAGAGTTGGTCATATAATCCAGGAGGGGTGGGGTGTGGTCCAACAAGGTTCTCTGGAGAACTCTGCCTTGATCCCCAGCACCAGCATCCAAGACCACGAGGTAGCCGAGAGAGCAAGCACCTACTCATCCCAGGTCTTAAGGCGTCCCTGTCTCGGCCATGCCCCCAGTCAGGGGCGGGTACCTAGCAGTTACCTGCTGCCTACTAGTGGTGCTTCAGGAGTGAAGCACAGACAACCACCCCTACATCTCCCCCTTTTGTCTAAGGAAGAAAATTCTAACCTAACACAAAGCTCTATACAATAGGAATAATTATCAAGGAAAAATAAAGGGTGATGACATAAGCAAATGAAACTACAACCAACAAGAGCAACATCAAACAAGAGACACATACTAACATCCAGAGAAGTCTGGAGCATAGGTAAATGGCATGTACAGAGATCATTCCAAAAGGTGTCCTATCTTGAAGAACCTGAGCTAATACTTAATATGTTCTACCTAAGGTACGAGAAGATTGTAACTGTAACTGTTAGTCTTCAATCCCATCAAATATCTGAGAAGGAATACAATAATACCTGAAAACTGGAGATGGACACAAGCAATTTTTGGGAGTCTTGTGAGAGTAGACAGAGACAGCTGGCAGCCTGGACACTTACCTAAAGTTTCTCAGCATCATTGGTGCATTCAAACTGGCTACAAGCCTAGAGTATCTGACAGACCATTATCAGAAGCAGGAATTTTGAAAGACCATCTTACTCTGTCTTGGCAGAGTTCAGTAGTCACTTTAACTTGTGTGCCGCTCATCCAGAAGTGACAACATTTGTACTGTCAGCAGTTGAGGTAAGGGCAGCTCTTTGCCCAGCAAGCCATTTTGTGCCAAGAAGAAGACAAACTTCCAAACAGAAATGTCTTAGGAGCCCAACATTCTCTCAGGATCAAATTGGTGCTAGGAGCAATCATGTCTTACATCAACAGAATTCTAAGTTATTTAAATGCTACGTTCTCTAGGTCTATGAAGTATTTGAAGATTACCTGTCCATCTGACCTATGTATCTGTAAATCTGGACAACCTAACTAACATAACTATAGAGATAACAAGCACAGGTGACTATAAATCTGTAAGTCTTCTCTACCTAAATAACCTAAGGACTAAGGCTTCATGTAAACAGGGTAAACAGCCTGTAAGCAAATGTATGGCAGGAGGACAATGACCTCAAAATTGTGGCAATACACAAAATAGCTTAAGTAGAGTTAGGAATGTATAGTGCAATATGCAATATGATAACAATCCTAAATATATATCAGTATACAAAATATCCTAAACAGAGGTAGAACTTACATACAGTATTACAAATATAATTTTACATTTGTATCAATATGCAAAATATTTCAAATAGGAGTAGAAATATATGTACATTACAACAAATATAGTTCTGTATTTGTATCAATATACAAATTATCTTAAATATGAATATAAAAAGTTTACATTTGTATCAATATCAATAATTGTATACAATTATCCCTAACAGTGCAATTTATCTAAGGCTGATATTTTACTAAATTAGTTTACTAGTATCTACAATAATCTACCTTAATATCCTATACCTATCCATTCCCCTTTTTCTTTTCTTAAGGGGAATACCAAGTTCAATATTTACTTACTCTCCAAACCCTGTAACCATTATCCATATCCCTGAGAAACATGAAAACTTTGGGGAAAAGGTGTCATTTTCTTAGAATTGCTTTCTGCTGTTTAGGGGCAACAGTATCTCTGTGGGGTCCTGTAAGAAAGCTCAGATAGTTAGGTCTCAGTTGGACTAACTGTAGATTCTGCAACCAGTCTCAGAGTAATGGGAAAAGTTGTCTGAGATTCTGGCTAGAGGTGTAGTAGGATAAACCATCCTATCATGGAACTATCTTGAAGAGTTTTCAGTCCAAGGTTGATCACTGAGTAATGTTTATGAATTCCATGGCATCATTCTGGACTGGGTAGAGTCGTTGTTGTGGAGCCCCATCTTCCTTCTGGAGACTTCAGAGATTGCTATTGAAAGAGATTTATTTTTTACTGTGGAAAACTTGAACATTTTCAATATCAACATGGAAACTTGGGATTTATACTGGATAGAGAAGGGATTCTTCAAAGGAGAGGAAAAGCGCAGAAGGACATAGAGTCTGGATGACAGTGGTCCCTAGATTATTGGTTTTCTTCTGTCCCACACCAGTTGGCTCTTCAGATATGAGACAGAATCTCCTAATTTTTCTTTTAGTAATATGCTTGGGTTTAGAGAAGGAGAGAGCCAAATTCCAACTCTAAAGCCAGCTTGATTTATTATTGAATCAGGACCACAACTATTCTAGAGTTAAAGAGATATTGGTGTGAGGCAGTGAGATATTACCATGTAGAGTATATTTGTACCAATAGGTTCTTTCCTTCTGTTGTATATGTCTAGGTATCCAAGGCCTTATGATTTCTGGAAGATGGGTATTTCCATTATCCTGTAAATAAAGAAAACAGAACCCTGCCCCGACCCTTGTTTGTTGAATTTTTCTGACAACCTGTAGAGATGTCACATCCGTGGATGAGCTATTACTTCTCCTCATCAAGGGGTTTCTCCTGTTCAAATCAAATTTTTATTAATTTTGTTGGTTCCATAGCTTTTCTTCTCCTGCAGAAACAAAAGCAAAACCCCTTCCTCAATGCAGGACGTATCCTGGTTTCCATTCTGAGGTCAACACATCTTTGAAATAAACAGGTTGATTTAGTTCAAGAGTTTTTTCTGTTGTCATTGTCTCTCCCCAGCTGTTGTTCCTTTCTCATCAGCACTGAGAAAATTCAAGGTTAATAAAGCATTATGCAATCTATTTCTAGGAGTCATTGTTACCTGATGCTGTTTATTAAGCATATCCTTTAAAGTTCAATTGGATCTTTTTATGACTGTTTGGCCTGTGGGATTGTGTGGTATAACTGTAACATGGTTTATATTGTAATAAGCAAAAAACTGTCTAATTTTATTTGAGACATATGCTGGGCATTGTCAGTCTTAATTTGTACAGGTATTCCCATGATGGCCATAACTTCTAATAGGTGTGTAATCACAGAATCAGCCTATTCAGAACTCATAGGAGCTGCCCATTGAAATCCTGAATAGGTGTCAATGGTATTGTGTACATACTTTAATCTTCCAGTTTCTGTAAAGTGAAACACATCCATCTCCCATTTTAAATACCATTTCTTTGTATAACTTTTGGATTGTTTCCTGCAGGTAATGGAGTTTGGTTACAGATGGAACAAGTAGGACATTTTCTTACAATTTCCTTGGCTTGTTGCCAAGTGATAGAGAAATCCTTCTTCAAACCCTTGCTATTTACATGGTGTTTCTTATGAAATTCTGAGGCTTCTAGCATGTTTCCTATTCATAACTGATCAATCTCATCATTACCTTATGCTAGAGGTCCTGGCAGACCTGTATGGGAGCTGATGTGGGATTATATATGTGTGTGTGTGTGTGTGTGTGTGTGTGTGTGTGTGTATGTGTGTATGTGTGTGTGTGTATACATATAAAATGTTCCCTATTTCTGGTGATTTCCTGTAATTGTATGAATAATGAAGTTAATTCTGTATTATTAGGAATAAATTCAGAAGTTTCAATATGTAAAATAACTCTCTGTGTATTGAGAGTCAGTCACAGTATTGAGGGATTCTGTGAAGTCCATCAGTACCATAAGAATGGCATACAGTTCTGCCTTTTGTACAGAGTTGTATGGACTTCAGACCACTTAAGTCTCCTAATTTGTATCCTGCTTTCCCTGATTTATTTGCATCAGTAGAATCTGAGGACTCCAGAAATTGGCTTTTGTCGGACAATGTGAGGAACGACCCACTCAGTTCTCTTTAAGAACTACATTCTCATGCTTTTTGGGATAACAGTTGTTAATCTTTCCCAAAAGTTACTGCAGGCTGTTTACCAGTATTCATCATCCTTTTTTGACATTATTTATTTATTATGTATACAGTGTTCTGCCTGCATGTCAGAAGACAGCACCAAATCTCATTATAGATGGTTGTGAGCCACCATGTGGGTACTGGGAATTGAACTCAGGACCTCTAGAAGAGCAGTCAGTGCTCTTAACCTCTGAGCCATCTCTCTAGCCCCTCATTGTCTTTCCATAGTGAGGAAATGTCCTCATTAGTTAAAGGTACTACAATTTCTGCTGGGTCGATTCCTGTTAACTTGCAAAGTCTTAATTTTCCTTTTAGAATCAAATCAGAGATCTTTTCCACATAAGTCTTTAACTTCTTATTTAATTTATGTGGTAGAAATATCCATCCACGTAACATCCAATATAACATCTTCCCTCTGCATCAAAATCCCTGTGGGGGAGTTTCTGGAGGGGAGTATGGCCAGAGTGTATTTAAGTTCTGGATTTACATGATCCACATGCACTTTTTGTATTTTCTTTTCTTTTTTTTATTTTTTAAAATTAATTATTTAATTTATTTTTCTATTATCAGCTTGATACAGTATGTATTTTTATCATAATAGTGAAATGTTTCATTGAGGCTTGCTCAGTAATTGAGTAATACCAAAACTTATTATAAGCCACAGTTGTCTTAGGGTCCCCCACACTACATATATAGCCTCCATGGTTCTGTGGGTTGTAGTCTGATTGTTCTTTACTTTATATCTAGAATCCACTTATAAGTGAGTACATACCATGTTTGTCCTTCTGGGTTTGGGTTACCTCATTCAGGATGATATTTTCTAGTTCCATCCATTTGCCTGCAAATTTCATGCTTTCATTGTTTTTCTCTGCTGAGTAGTACTCCATTGTGTATATGTACCACATTTTCTTAATCCATTCTTCAGTTGACAGGCATCTAGGTTGTTTCCAGGTTCTGGCTATTACAAATAGTGCTGCTATGAACATAGCTGAGAATGTATCTTTGTGGTATGAATCAGCATTCCTTGGGTATATGCCCAAGAGTGGTATGGCTGGGTCTTGAGATAGTTCGATTCCTAATTTTCTGAGAAACCGCCATACTGATTTCCACAGTGGTTGTACAAGCTTGCATTCCCACCAACAGTGGAGGAGTGTTCCCTTTGCTCCACATCCTCTCCAACATTGACTGTCATTAGTGTTTTTGATCATAGCCATTCTGACAGGTGTAAGGTGGTATCTCAGAGTCGTTTTGATTTGCATTTCTCTGATGATTAAGGATGTTGAGCATTTCTTTAAATGTCTTTCAGCCATTTGTGATTCTTGTTTTGTGAATTCTCTGTTTAGCTCTTTAGCCCATTTTTTAATTGGATTGTTCAGTATTTTGATGTCTAGTTTCTTGAGTTCTTTATATACTGTGGAGATCAATCCTCTGTCAGATGTGGGGTTGGTGAAGATCTTTTCCCATTCTGTAGGCTGTCTTTTTGTCTTATTGACCGTGTCTTTTGCCCTGCAAAAGTTTCTCAGTTTCAAGAGGTCCCATTTATTAATTGTTGTGCTCAGTGTCTGTGCTGTTGGTGTTTTATTTAGGAAGTGGTCTCCTGTGCCAATGCGTTCAAGAGTACTTCCTACTTTCTTTTCTATTAAGTTTAGTGTAACTGGATTTATGTTGAGGTCTTTGATCCACTTGGATTTGAATTTTGTGCGTGGTGACAGATATGAATCTATTTGTAATCTTTTACATATTGACATCCAGTTATGCCAGCACCATTTGTTGAAGATACTTTCTTTTTTCCATTGTATAGTTTTGGCTTCTTTGTCAAAAATCAGGTGTTTGTATGTGCATGGATTAATGTCAGGGTCTTCAATTCAATTCCATTGGTCCGTATGTCAGTTTTTATACCAGTACCAAGCTGTTTTTATTACTATAGCTCTATAATAGAGCTTGAGGTCAGGGATGGTGATGCCTCCAGAGGTTGCCTTATCATATAGGATTTTTTTTTTAGCTATCCTGGGTCTTTTGTTTTTCCATATGAAGTTGAGTATTTTTCCTTCCAAGTCTGTGAAGAATTGTGTTAGGATTTTGATGGGGATTGCATTGAATCTGTAGATTGCTTTTGGTAGGATCGCCATTTTTACTATGTTAATCCTACCTATCCATGAGCATGAGATGTCCTTCCATTTCCTGATATCTTCTTCAATTTCTTTCTTTAGAGATTTAAAGTTCTTATCAAAAAGGTCCTTCTCTTGTTTAGTTAGTGTTATCCCAAGGTATTTTATATTATTTGTGGCTATTGTAAAGGGTGATGTTTCTCTGACTTCTTTCTCAGCCCTTTTATCATTTGTGTATAGGAGGGCTACTGATTTTTTTGAGTTAATCTTGTATCCTACCCCCTTACTGAAGGAGTTTATCAGCTGTAGGAGTTCCCTGGTAGAGTTTTTGGGGTCACTTATGTATACTATCATATCATCTGCAAATAGTGAAAGTTTGACTTCTTCCTTTCCAATTTATATCCCTTTGATCTCCTTTTGTTGTCTTACTGCTCTAGCTAGAACTTCTAGTACTATATTGAATAAATATGGGGAGAGTGGACAGCCTTGTCTTGTTCCTGATTTTAGTGGTATCGCTTTGAGTTTCTCTCCATTTAATTTGATGTTGGCTGTTGGTTTGCTGTAATTGCCTTTATTATGTTTAGGATTGTTCCTTGTATTCCTGATCTCTCTAAGACCTTTATCATGAAGGGGTGTTGGATTTTGTCAAAGGCTTTTTCAGCATCTAATGAGATGATCATGTGGTTTTTTTCTTTCAGTTTGTTTATATGGTGTATTACATTGACAGATTTTCATATGTTGAACCATCCTTGCATCCCTGGGATGAATCCTACTTGGTCATGATGGATAATTTTTTTGATGTATTCTTGGATTCGGTTTGCCAATATTTTGTTGAGTATTTTTGCATCAATATTCATGAGGGAGATTGGTCTGTAATTCTCTTTCTTTGCTGCATCTTTTTGTGGCTTGGGTATCAGGGTAATTGTAGCCTCATAAAAAGAGTTTGGTAGTGTTCCTTCTGTTTCTATTGTGTGGAACAATTTGAAGAGTTTGGTATTAGTTCTTCTTTGAAAGTCTGGTAGAATTCTGCACTGAAACCATCTGGTCCTGGACTTTTTTTGGTTGGGAGACTTTTGATGACTGTTTCTATTTCTTTAGGGGTTATTGGTCTATTTAAGTGGTTTATCTGGTCTTGATTTAATTTTGGTATGTGATATTTATCCAGAAAATTGTCCATTTCTTCCAGATTTTCCATTTTTGTGGAGTACAGGTTTTTGAAGTATGATCTGATGATTCTCAGGATTTCCTCATTGTCTGTTGTTATGTCTCCCTTTTCATTTCTGATTTTGTTAATTTGGGTGCTCTCTCTCTTTGCCTTTTGGTTAATTTCGCTAGGGGTTTGTCTATCTTGTTGATTTTTTCAAAGAACCAACTCTTTGTTTCATTGATTTTTTTGTATTGTTCTCATTTTCTATTTCGTTGATTTCAGCCCTCAATTTGATTATTTCCTGGAGTCTATTTCTCCTGGGTGAGTTTGTTTCTTTTTGTTTTAGAGCTTTCAGTTGTGCTGTTAATTCATTGATATGGGATTTCTCCATCTTCTTTATGTGTGCATTTAGAGCTATGAATTTTCCTCTTAGCACTGCTTTCATAGTGTCCCATAAGTTTGGGTGTGTTGTACTTTCATTTTCATTGAATTCTAGGAAATCTTTCATTTCTTTCTTTATTTCTTCCTTGACCCATTGATGTTTCAGGTGGGTATTATTCAGTTTCCATGAGTTTGTAGGCTTTCTATAATTTTTGTTGTTGTTGAAGTCTAACTTTAAGGCATGGTGGTCTGATAAGACACAGGAGGTTATTCTAATTTTTTTTTTATCTTTTGAGATTTGCTTTGTGACCAAGCATGTGGTCAATTTTTGAGAAGGTTCCATGGGGTGCTGAGAAGAAGATATATTCTTTTGTGTTAGGGTGGAATGTTCTGTAGATATCTATTAAGTCCATTTGAGTCATAACATCTGTTAGGTCCTTTATTTCTTTGTTAAGTTTCATTCTGGTAGATCTGTCTTTTGGTGAGAGTAGTGTGTTGAAATCTCCCACTACTAATGTGTGGGGTTTGATGTGCATTTTAAGCTTTAGTAATGTTTCTTTTATGAATGTGGGTGTCTTTGTATTTGGGGCATAAATGTTCAGAATTGAGACTTCATCTTGGTGGATTTTTCCTGTGATAAATATGTAATGTCCATCCTGATCTCTTTTGATTGATTTTAGTTTGAAGTCTATTTTATTAGATATTAGGATTGTTACACCAGCTTGTTTCTTAGGTCCATTTGCTTGGAAAGCCTCTTCCTAGCCCTTTACTCTGAGGTAGTGTCTGTCTGTTCTTGAAGTTAAGGTATGTTTCTTGTATGCAGCAGATGGATGGATCCTGTTTTCTTATCCATTCTGTTAGTCTGTCTCTTTTTATAGGTGAGTTGAGACCATTGATATTGATGGATATTAATGACCAGTGATTGTTATTTCCTGTTATTTTTTGTGGTCGTGTTATGTTGTTCTTTGGTGTTTGTTGGTGTGGTTTTATCTATTGCCTGAGTTTTCATGGGTGTGTTTAGCTTCTTTGGGTTGGATTTTTCCTTCTAGTGCTTTCTGTAGGGCTGGGTTTGTGGATAGGTATTGATTAAATCTGGTTTTATCATGGAATATTTTGTTTACTCCGCCTATGGTGATTGAGAGTTTTGCTGGGTATAATAGTCTGGGTTGGCATCCATGGTCTCTTAGTGTCTGCATAACATTTGTCCAGGATCTTCTAGCTTTCATAGTCTCTATTGAGAAGTCTGGTGTTATTCTGATGGGTTTGCCTTTATATGTTACTTGGTCTTTCTCCTTTGCAGCTCTTAATATTTTTCTTTATTCTGTATGTTTAGTGTTTTGATTATTATGTGGTGAGGGGACTTTTTTTTTGGATCCAGCCTATTTGGTGTTCTGTAAGCTTCTTGTATCTTCATAGGTATTTCTTTCTTTAGGTTAGGAAAGTTTTCTTCTATGATTTTGTTGAATATATTTTCTGTGCCTTTGAGTTGGTATTCTTCTCCTTCTTCTATCCCTATTATTCTTAGGTTTGGTCTTTTCATGGTGTCCCAGATTTCTTGGACGTTTTGTGTTACGACTTTTTTGTCTTTAGTGTTTTCTTTGACTGACGAATCTATTTTCTCTATTGTGTCTTCAGTGTCAGAGATTCTCTGTTCCATCTCTTGTATTCAGTTGGTTATGCTTGTTTCTGTAGTTCCTGTTCATTTAGTCAGGATTTCTATTCCCAGCATTCCCTCAGCTTGTGTTTTCTTTGTTGTCTCAATTTCATTTTTTCAGATCTTGGAATGTTTCTTTCATCTGTTTAATTGCTTTTTCTTGGCTTTCTTTGATTTCTTCCAATTTTTTGTTTGTTTTTTCTTCCATTTCTTTAAGGGAATTTTTCATTTCCTCTTTAATGGAGTTTTTCATTTCCTCTTTTAGGGAATTTTTTATTTCCTCTTTAATGGAGTTTTTCATTTCCTCTTTAAGGGAATTTTTTATTTCCTCTTTAAGGGTATTTTTTATTTCTTCTTTAAGGGCCTCTATCATCTTCTTAAAGTCATTTTTAGGATTGATTTCTTCTGTTTCTTCTGCCTTGGTATGTTCAGGACTTGCAATTGTAGAGTCGGTAGGTTCTGATGTTGTCATATAGGTCTTTATGTTGTTGCCTGTATTTTTCTGCTGGCGTCTACTCATCTCTTTCTCTGCTCAGTGCAGATGGTGTTTGTGTCTGAAGGTGCTTCTCTTGTTCTAATTTTTAGTCTTGGTTCACTAGAAGTTCTTGGTTAAATTGGTGCTGTTGGGCTCTGTTTCTTCAGGAGCAGCTTAGTCAGATCAGGGTTAGTGGGTTCTGTCTCTGGGAGCAGTTGTTCCTAGTTGGTGCAGGGTGTGCTTATGGTTTCAGTGGTTGTTAGGTTCGCAGGGGTTAGTTTTTTTGTTTGTTTTTTGTTTTGGAGAGGGGTTGGTGGGGGAGCAGGGAAAGGTAGCTCTCTGGTCTCTGGGACTCCGATGTGTAGGGCCTAGGGGCTAGAGACCTGATCTGTCGGTCTGGAGATAAGAGCTTACCTGTTCTCAGTTGGTGAAGTGTATACTTACGATTCTGGTGATCTGGTTCGGTGGTTGGGTGGTGCCTTCTGTGTTCTCGGGTCATTCATCGACTCTCAGCTGATCTTGTTTCCTCAGACTTCAAACTGTAGGGATCTGAATCTTCTCCTGGATGGATTTCAGCTGAGCGGGGTAGTCTCACCAACACCTCCAAGTTGTTGGGTTTCGCAGGATCAGCAGCTGGGCCCTGGGTTGGCCTCAGACAGAGTGTTCAGATCCGTTCTGGTTCCGTCCCACGGAGATGGCTCCTTCCCCGGGTGTTGGGATTAAAGGCGTCCCTATTCCAAGCTCTTGATTAAGATCTTGTTTTCACTAACTTTTTGGCGGGTAATAGCTCAGTTTCTGGTCTTTATTACAACTACGCCTCAGCTGCCGCCCACCGCTCTGCTCTGCTCTGCTCTGCTCTGCTCCGCTTCGCTCCACCTGCCTCAGCGGCCCGCTGCTCCACTCCACCATATTTTCTTTTCTACTAGAGCCAATTCCTTCTCAGATTTGGCTGATAATTCTCTTGGACTATTTAAGTCCTTGTCCCTCTTTAGGGTATTGGCCAAATTTACTAGTCCATCTTTAGGTATTCCAATTACAGCCTGTAAGTTGGAAATGCTTCTTAACAATTTTTGAAAATCATTAAGAGTCCACAATTGATCTCTCCTGAGTTGTACCTTTTGGGGTCTAATTTTTTGTAGCTTTATCTTATATCCTAACTAATTAATAGAATCTCCTCTTTGTATTTTTTCAAGAGCAATTTGTAGTCCACAGTGAGGCAAAACTTTCTTTTCTTCTTCAAACATGCTTTCTAAGGTACCTAATGTTGGATCAGCTAATAAGATATCCATATAGCGATAAATTATGGATTGTGGAAATCACACATGAATTATCTCCAATGGTTTTTGCACAAAATATTGACACAAGATAGGGCTGTTTAATATTCCCTGTGGGAGGACCTTCCATGATATCTCTTGACTGGCTGGGAATTGTTATAATTAGGTACTGTGAAGGCAAAATTTTCTCTATCCTTTTCTTGTAAAAGTATGGTAAAGAAACAGCCTTTTAAGACAATAACTATAATAGGCCATTCTTTGGGTAGCAGAGAGAGCAAGGGTAGCCCATTCTGTACAGAGCCCATAGGTTGAATTACTTTATTAATGGTTCTCAGATCTGTCAGCATGCTCCAATTACTGGACTTTTTTCTAATAACAAGAGAATTTCAAAGGCTGGTAGATTCTTCAACGTGTTGAGCATTCAACTGCTCCTGAACCAGCTGTTCTAAAGCCTGTAGCTTCTCTTTTGTCAGAGGTCATTGTCCAACCTGGACAAGTTTATCAGTTAGCCATTTTAAAGGTAGGGCTGTTGGTACTTCTGAGAGTTCAGCAGTTGTGCTCTGTTTATGTACAGCCTGAATGGTTGGTGGCTGTTTTTTATAGTATGTTATAATATTATTTCTAGAAGCATGCATTGGTCTATATGTAGGAATTTAAATCTGGGTATTCCACTGGTATAACAGATCTCAGCCCCAAAGATTCACTGCTACATTTGCCACATATGGCTTCAGCCTTCCTCTCTGTCCTTCTGGTCCTATGCATTCAACCCATCTCATTGTTTTACCTGAGATAGGGTTCCAATCCCTAGAAATTGGACATCTACCTCTTGAAGAGGCCAATTTGGATGCCATGATTTTGGTGTAATTATAGTCACATCTGCACCTGTGTCTACCAGGCCCTCTAGAACAATGCCATTAATTCAAAGTCCAAGCTTTGGTCTTTGTTTATTTATGGAAGTCTGCCAAAATATTCATTTTATTGTATTCTTTGGAACTTTTGATTTAGCTATCAGAGCTGTTTTATTATCCAGTGCAGTATCATTCTTTACATTAGACAATGAATTGTTTAATTGTCCTGAAGAGGAATTTCCTCCCCAGTGGCTGGAAATGTTTGGACTATGTTTGATTTGGGGACTGGCAAGAGTTCCTCTGAGGAGTTTCTTGCCAATAAAAAGTTGCCTCATATATCTATTGTTGATCTGCATTCACTGGTCCAATGTTGGCCTTTGCCTCATCTTCTACATAATCCAGAAGGTTGAGGTCTCCCATTTGGGTTATTTCTAGAAGGAGTATTGCTTCTAGGAGCACCCTATGTACAGTTTCTATTTATATGACCTGTTGTACCACAGTTAAAACATTTGGTACCTCAAGGCCTCCTTCTACTTCTGGAAATTCCCTCTCCTATCCAAGCCTCATTACCACAGTTTAGAGCCTCAACACCACTAATATATTGAATCCATTCTTCCACAGGTGCTGACCTGACCTTTAATGGTGTAAGTATTCTTTTGCATTCTGCATTTAGCATTGTTAAATGCCAAGGACTCAGTTAATACTTGTCTTAGTTCTTTGACACTGGCTTTTTTATAACTGTAGTCTGCCTTTGCAAAAAATCAGTAAAAAAAAAAAATCAGTGGGCCTTGGAAAATTTTTGTGTATTGCTCAATTGGTTTTCTTGGTTCTGGAATTTTTCCCAAGAATTTAGTGCTACTGTACAGCATAGGGATACTGTATGCTCACCAAAAGTAATTTCTATCAGCAAAATGTCCCTCACCAAGAATTTGATCTTGGGAGATCTCAAAACCTCTGATCTTACCCTGCTTCCCTAGACTTCTAGCTTCCTCTCTCAACCAGATTTCCCATTGTAACTGCTGGCTATATTCTAGAACAGCTGAGATTAACAGATTCCAATCATCTGGTATGATTCCATTTGTGGAAGACCACGTATTTAACATCTGTCTTACATATGTTGAGTGTATGCTATATGTGACCACAACTTCCTTAATGGTTTTTAAATCTCTCATGGGAATAGCTTGCAACATATATTCCACATATAGCTCAGGCTGTCTATCATCTGCTGGCTTCTCATGGTTGATGACAGGATGAGTCATTGTATGAGAGCCATCTGGAGATGTTAGGACTTGTATGGTTTTCCCCTTCTGCCTATTAGCTCCTTTGTCATCTTTACTGAGAGTTATGTCCAGAGTTTGCAACTGAGCACCTATGGTAACATGCATTGAGTGAACCTCTTCTATTGTAATGGATTCCAGAAATTTCATTGAATTATGTAAACTTTTATGTTCTTCTGAAACACATGATTCCATAGACCTTATTTTATCAGTTAACAATAATCTTTCTTCCTTATAAAGTATCTGAGTAGTGGCAACATCACTCTGGAGAGTTATTGTTTTATCCATTAAGTATTCATATTTATTATCAATAAAATCAAATCTGGTTGTACATTTATTATTAATAGACTGAAGTTCTTGTAGTAAATTAGCAGATTCCAAACAAAGGATCCTCTTATTTAAGTCTTTATTACTACCTTGTAAAGCCTGGTTTTTAGATTCCAGACAAAGTATCTTTTTATTTATGTCTTCATTGCTACCTTGTAAAGCCTGTATCAGTCTCAGTAATGACTCATCTTTGTTATTATTATTAAACCAGTTCTTCAATGTTATGTGAATTATTATGCTAAACATTAAAATGGTGTATATCATGTATGTCCTAGGAAGGTCGTATATGTCCTGTAAAAATTCATTCATCTGTGAGTTCGAGGCCAGCCTGGGCTACCAAGTGAGTTCCAGGAAAGGCGCAAAGCTACACAGAGAAACCCTGTCTCGAAAAAACTAAAAAAAGAAAAAAAAAATTCATTCATCATACAATCAAGCAAAAAGTTTTCAAATTCTTGTGAAGTAATATTTTCCACCATGTTTTGAGAAATATTCAAAATTTGTAAAGAAGATTTTATTAGCTTGTTTATTTATTAATTGGTTTTAAGGTGTAAAATTATCAAGCACTTTTACCTTGAATAAAATCCTTGGTTGCTGGTGTTTCAGTTCTTGTGATGATTTTTGGGTGTAGTAGCGCTGTTCGGCCAGCAGGTGTCTCACTAAAGCAGGTTCTGCGGAAGACCTTAACCTGTATGTCTTAAAGGGCTGTAGTTTAACCCTTAGGTTAGCTGCTCAGGTATGCATGTGCCGGCACCCTGGGCAGGCAGCCAGCCCTGTGCGGGCCTGAGATGCGACGGTGGGTGTGGGGGCCGTTCACCACATCTCAGGCCTGCTTGGTCTACATTGAGAGTTTATGGCCATTCAGTGAGACCTTGTCTTGCAAGGAAGACAGGAATGTCTTCATGGACAAAATGTGAATGAGGATGAAAAGCTAAAGGCACCCTATTTTCTCAATAAATAAATTCATTCTTTTAAGATCAACAGCATCCTAAACAGTTCCTTTCATACTCACCTTGGCAGTCTCTTCTAATTGAGAGATCAGCCTGGGTTTGAGCAGTAAACAACCTGTGCACAGGGAATGCTGTACAACAGAACAGACTCATGGAAGCATCAAGTACCTCCAGATAATCCATAATGTTGCTCCTCATTATACTCATGAAATTTTTATGAAAGGCTGATGTGGTTTGAAAGAAAATGGCCCCAAGAGCCCACAGGGAGTGGTACTATTAGGAGGTGTGGCTTTGTTGGAGGAAGTGTGTCACTGGGGATAGGCTTTGAGGTTTCAAATGCCCTAGCCAGGCCCAGTGTCTCTCTCTCTTCCTGCTGCCTGCAGATCTGGATGTAGAACTCTCAGCTCCTTCTCGAGCTCCATGTCTGCCTGTACACTGCCATGCTTCCCACCATGATGACAATGGACTAAATCTCTGAGCTGTAAGCCAGCCCCGATAAAATGTTTTCAAGAGTTGCTGTGGTCATGGAATCTCTTCACATAATAGAACTTTGACTATGACAGCTGAAAATGACCTTTATCTGTTTCTAAAGACTGTCTCTGAACCTTGAAGCACAAATCAATGATTATGGACACAATTATAACTAACACTCTCACTCAGGAAACTGAGTTAAACCGACTGTCTTCTGCCCACCCTTCTTCACATTTCTCTTTCTTCTCTCTCTCCCTCCAGGATCTTATATATCTTAGACTGACCTAAAAAACAAACAAACAAACAAACAAACAAACAAACAAAAAAACTATGTAGCTGAGGTTGGCTTTGAACTCCTGATCCTCCTGCCTCCACTTCCAAAGTGGATTACAGATGTGCATCACCACATCTGCACTTGGACCACATTAAGAATTTATTTGATTGATTTATTTAGAGTGTGTGTGCATGTTTGTACACACGTGCTGCATCATGTATGGAGGGCAAAGGACAACTTGCAGGAGTCAGTTCTCTCTTTCCATCATATGGGTTCGTGTCTGAGTCCAGCTCCGACCTGTCTAAGGGTTCTTAGGGGGAGGAGAAAGGAATGAGGAAATATTACATAGAAATATAGGCAGAGATGAGAAAGACAGACACAGGCTAGCTTCCAGAGGGCTCTGGGTCAATACCCAGCCACTCCAAGATTTGTTCTTATGGGCTTTTTATACACTACCAAGGGGAGAGGAGAAAGACCTCCCCCTTTCAAGATCAAAGCAATGTACAGCCAAATGTAGACCCTTCAAAATACCTGGTAACCACACCTATGGCCAAATCATCCTATTATGCAGCCCTGTGAGATAAAGCGAGTTCAGATTCTCTGATCTTGAGTAAGGCCTTATTAGGTTCCAGGGATTGAAATCAAGTCATCAGCTTTGGTCACAAATGCCTTTACCTTCTGGGCCAACTTGCCAGTCCTGTTGGATCATATTTTAAGAACAACCATAGTATAGATTACAATGGATCAGTGCTGGAACTAGGCTTCTGTTATTTCTCCCTAGACTCACAACTGACTTAAGTGATGCTGAAATACAGTTGATACACAGCACTCCTCTCCTCCCTAAGAGACCAGGAGGGGCAATGGCATCTTACCTGCTGAGGACAAGTTCTGGTAGTTCTCCAGCATCACCTCTCTGTAGAGGTCTCTGAGTTTGATCCATTATAACCCACTCCTCTTGGGTGAAGTCCACAGCCACATCATCAAAGGTCACCAAGTCTTAAATCATATAAATGCAAGCCTGAGTAACACATGACAATAGGCATGTCTTCATAATGTTCTCTGGAAAGGAATGAGAACCAAGCCTCTATGGGGTTCTGAGGGTTCTGCTAGTCCTGGATCTTCTATATAAGTCACCCCAGCCACTCTCTACTGAAGGCATTCATGACATTAGTGACACATGACAGGATCTCAGAGTACCCAGACTGGGAACTCATTTCATCTTAGTCTTCCCACCCCACAGCACTGGGAAGGGAACCTAAGGCATCACACATACTAGGCCAGTGCTCTAACACTGGGCTACATCCTAGCTTTTTTCATTTACAACATTTTTATTACATTTATTTATCCATGTATGTGTTTGCATGTGGGTGCATGCATGCCACTCTGAATATGTGGAGGTTAGAGAATAACTTGGAAACAACAATAAGGAAAGTCAGTACTTTCCTTCCAATATATGGGTGAAGCATGAACCTAATTAGTCTTATCAATTGAAACCAGGAGTCAGATATTGGGGCAATAACCTGAAAGATCAGAGAAGCAGAACAGCGGCCACTAGAGACTTCTTACCTCTACAAATCCTCAGACAAAATGGGACCAAGATTGTGTCTCCACCCACCTTATATTTCCTGTCTCCATCTCCCATTGTGCTAGGATTAAAGGTGTGAGTCTCCCAAGTGCTGGATCAAAGGCATGAGCCTCCCAAGTGTTGGGATTAAAGGTGTGAGCCACCATCACCTGGCATCTATGGTTAAATAGTGGCTAGCTCTGCCCTCTGATCTCCAGGCAAGCTTTATTTGTCAGAACACAATAAAAATATCACACAACATATGGGTCTCAGAGATCCAACTCAGGCTGTCTGGCTTGGTGGCAAGTGCCTTTACACACCAAGCCTCTCAGTGGCTTCATCTCTGTAATTTGTTTTTGTTTTGTTTGCTTATTTTTTTTTATACAGGGTCTCCTTTTGTAGTCCTGACTGGCCTGGAACTTACAGATATCTACCTATAGATAAACAGACATCTCTGTCTTCCAAGAGCTAGATTTAAAGTTGTGTGCCAATACACCCAGATTTTTCTTTTATTATGAAACTAAGTATTAGTAAGCCATACAACCTTGTAGTAGGACAGGCCCATAGGGTCGAGGAAATTGGCTCAGAGCAGTTGCTAAGGCATGCACATAACGTACTCCTTATGAGCCAACCTGGAGTCTGCCTGCGGGCCTAGCAACAGGTGCTGTCAGAGTTCCTAATTGATGTCAGAGTTCCTGATCATGCCCAGCCAATGAGGGAAGACCATTCAATGCCACCAGATTGCAACACAGACTGGATGTTGGGAGGAGGGTATATAAGGCCTTCCCCATTATTAAATAAATGAGTCTGATGTTTGTCTTCAACTGACTCCCAATGTCTGAGCCGTTAATCCCACCTTACCCCCTCCTCCAAGGGAGCCGTTAGGATCCAGCAACATCACTCAAGTAGCTGAGATGACAAACCTGTGTCACCAAACTTGGTTCATTTCCTTACTTAATTTATTTGAGTCAGGGTCTCATGTAGGAGGGTCACAATCAGTAACTACTGGACAATCACAGCAACGTTCAAGACAGCTGTTAGAATTCCTAGCCATTTCCCCATGACCACGCATACGTTGGCAAGACACTTAGTCATCCCAGGGCCTTACGACCTATGTAATCTGTGTGCTGCGTGATCAAGTAATTTGCACGCAGCGTGATCACATAATCTATGTGCATGCGGCGTAGCTGTGCATGTGGCGTAGCTACATAAG
Source organism: Peromyscus nudipes (assembly GCA_902168325.1). NCBI lineage: Eukaryota > Metazoa > Chordata > Mammalia > Rodentia > Cricetidae > Peromyscus > Peromyscus nudipes. The sequence goes on from CABHPH010143509.1 coordinate 31,866, forward strand.
CCCATATGCTCATGTGTGAAGGAATCTAAAAAGTGGGTCTCATATACCCCTCCCCCCTTCTTCCTACACAATCATTCCCATAGGCCTAAGCACCCCCTTCTTTTCCCTTTCCCTAAAAAACTCTTATAGTGGGTTTTGTTGTATCTCGTGGCTTTTCTTGCATGGTAAACAGTGCTACTTAATAAATGACATTGGTTCTGAGATGAAGCAGGCCCTCCTGGTGCTCTGCACCCAGGACCCAATACTGAGGTTTTACTCTGTCTACGACTGCCCACTTTTCCATCTGCCCGGCTGCCGGACCACTTCACACAACACCGGCTGCTTCGATTGGTGAGTTTTCCCTTCCCAGCCAGCATTCCTGTGGGAATGATCATAGATTGTCTGGTGTCCCCGGGATTGGGGGAACCCCATCCACGCCCTTCATTGGCTAAGGTCAGCCCCCATCGCAGGCTTCAATCCCTAGCCATTTCCCATGACTGCAGTCTGAGATATAGTTCTCGCTGTCAGACTCCTGGGGGGGGGGTCCTCGGGCTATGTATGCCCTGACTCTCACCCTTCTAGCTTGACAAAGAGTTGGGTGACTTGCCGATCTTCGCTTGATCTTGGGGACACCTAAGATTGTAGTCTTGGATCATGTTTGCTTTTTTATTTTTTTCTCTTTGCCGCAGCCATGGGAAATAAAGCTTCCTCCTATTAGTCACACTCCTCCTCAGAAATGGCCCAAATATCCCATAGATAACAATAAAAATGGCCACCTAATGGCTCATTGGACCCTGATATTTTAGGGAATTATCTAACTTCTGCCAGCGAATGGGCAAATGGAAAGAGTTACATCCAAGCATTTTTTAACCTCAGCTCTAAACCCTCCCTTCTTGATTCCTTCTCTCCTGCCCACGGGCTCCTAGCTGTGCACCCGGAACCTGAGGAATCTCTGACTCCAGTGAACCTCTGCCTATTCGAACTCCGCTCCCACTTTGGCTCCTCCTCTAGCCCCTTCCTCCTCTCCTATATCCGGCCTCTCCAACTTCCTGACACTGGCTCCCGCTGTCACTCCTCCTCTAGCTGCCCTGAGGAGCACAGGTGAGTTTGGGATCAGGCTAGGACACATGCAGACGAGGTTCATCTGACTAATGCTGCCCATCCATCAGGGGCTGAGGCAGTTCCCGATAATTCAAGATGAGGAAGAAAATCCATCTCATCTTTTTTAGAACAGCTTACAAAGGTTCTCTTACAGTATACTAGCCTAGTTCCCAAGAGCCTAGAGGGCAGACAGCTCCTTATGACCCACTTTGTCTCACAGAGCTTCCCCGACATCAGGGCTAAATTTAAGCATCTGGAGAGAGGGTCTCTGGCTCCATAGGCAGAAGTCTTTGCGGTGGCATTTAAGGTGTACCACGGGAGACATGAGAAACCCCATAAACAGAACTGCCAAATGCTGGCACATGCTATCCGACCCGCCGCCCAAAGGCCTTCAGGCCCTGTTTTAAGTGTGGTAGAGAAGGCCACTGGGCTCGGTGCCTGCCCTGCCCCACTTGGGTCACCATCTGGGCCTTGTCCAAAGTGCCACCAAGAGGGACACTGGTCAGTTGACTGCCTCCGTGCACCTCATGGCATGGGGGCATCAAACTAAGACCACCCTCCAGAGGATCTCCTAGGCTTGGTGATGGACAATTGAAGGTGCCATCTCTCACAGGGAAACCAGGGTAGCCGATACAGTATTGGGCTGATCCATTTCCTTTCTTTTGGACACCAGAGCCACTTCTCAATCCTGAGGGAGTTTTGGGGTCCCACTTCTCCTTCTCATCTCCCTATTGTTGGGGTAGGGGGACAGCCTTACCTACCTCACCAGACCCCACCACTTAACTGTATTTTCAGGGGTATCCCTCTCACCCACACATTTTCAGTTGTGCCAACCTGCCCTGTGCCCCTAATGGGACGAGATTTTCTAGCTAAGGCAGGAGCTTTTATTTCATTTGCTCCCCCCATTTGCCTCACTCCAGAGTCATCAGCAGCTCCTCTCCTCCTCCTCCTAGGCACCCAGCCTACGAGCTCTAACATTTCATTTCCCTTGCCAGCCTCTCAGGTAGACCCCAAAGTCTGGGACACCCAGAACCCTTCTATAGCTAGGCACCATCCCCCTATTATTATCCAGTTGCTACTCAGCTAATTGTTATAGGACCACCATAGAGCCAGAGGCCAAGGGCCATCAAGTATACCCAGGCGGTAAGGAACAGTAACAGTCCAGAGGTATTTACACCCTCAGACTCAAAAGGCTCTGGACTCTGCAAAAAAACAAAAAAAAAAAAAAAAAAAAACAACCAGACTTTAATATAACTATTAATTACTGTTAAATGCCCTCAGCAACTGATCACCTGTGTCTCTTGGATACTGAACTACTAAAGAAAACAGGTGCCTTGAGGTTTGTCTTAGATAAGGCTTATCTCAGGTGAAAATTAAAAGCATGTTCCAGGTCTCTCTCTCTCTCTCTCTCTCTCTCTCTCTCTCACCCTCTCACCAATAAAATTCTGATAGCAGAATACTAAACATTATAATATCATGGTTACCAGCTCAAGATTTTAAATTAACTGTGGCTGTTTCTTAATATGTTTAAAAATTCTTCCGAGCTCCAGAGCCAGCTTGAATCGACCTGGACAGGTCAGATCAATGTCAGATAAGTATAATTCAAACTTTCATGGTCCTGGGACCCCCTCTGTCACCCTGGGACACCTCAGGGACCCCCAAGGTAATTTTTTTTCTAAACTTCTTCTGCCTTGCCAGCACCTTGTCAGACCCAAACAGTCACAGAGCCCGAAAGAGTGGAAGATGATGGACAATTCCCAAAGCAGCAGAGGACAATCCACTACCTCAGGATGTCCAGCTACCTCAGGAGCCCTCTTCCCTATCCCCAAGAGTTAACTGATGCCCACCAAGTCAGCTGGAAGCACTTTTGGGAGATGCAGCATCCCCATCCCCATTCCCCCACCATTTTTATAAGAACAAAGAGTCTGGAATGTTAGAATTCCTAGCCACTCCCCCATGACCGTGCATGCACTGGTAAGACGCTTAGTCATCCCAGGGCCTTACGTCCTACGTAATCTGTGTGCTGTGTGATCACATAATCTATGTGCATGCATGGTGTAGCTACATAAGCCCAATATGCACATGTGTGGGGGAATCTATAAAAGCAGGTCCCACACCCCTCCCCACTTCTTCCTGCACAATCATTCCATAGGCCTAAGCAACCCCTTCTGTTCCCTTCCCCTAATACACTCTTGTAGCGGGTTTTGTTGTATCTTGTGGCTTTTCTTGCATGGTAAACGGTGCCGCTTAATAAATAACAACGGCCTCTCTCTATTCGGAGGGCTCTGCTCTCCGGGAAAACCAGCTAGGGACTCAGTCCTGGAATAAGGTTCTATAAATTTAAGAAACCTGTGAGTCGGGCTAGGACGATGGCTCAGTGGTGATAAAGTACTGGCTCTTCAAGCCTGAAGAACCGAGCTTGGCTGCTGGGAAATGTTATTTTAAGGTGTGTTACTTTTGTTTATGTTGCACCTGTTTAACTCTGTGAAACTGCATTACTGTGCCTGTGAAGAACACCTGATGAATTAATAAAGAGCTGGCCAATAGCAAGGCAGGAGATTGGAAAGGCGGGGCTGGCAGGCAGAGAGGATATATAGAAGGAGAAATCTGGGAGGAGGAGAAAAAAAAAGATGGAGGAGTGAAAGGAGGAAGGAGTCAGAGAAGGAGGAGGACATCAGGGGCCAGCCACCCAGCAAGCCATGGAGTAAGAGTGAGATTTACGGAAGTAAGAGAACAGGAAAATCCCAGAGGCCAAAGAAGATGGGATAAGTTAAGTTAAGGAAAGCCAGCTAGAAACTAAGCCAAGCTAAGGCCAGGCATTCGTAATTAAGAATAAGCCTCCAGATGTGATTTATTTGGGAGCTGGGGGGCGGGCCCCCAAAAGAAAAAACAACAACATTTGACTTCTCAGAACCTATGTAAACCTGGTTCTGACAGTCTGATTAGTCAGGTGGCAAACCTGAACTCTATGCGATCTACAGTTAATGAAGTGATATGCAAGAGCTTTCTTCCCTGATGTGACGGCTTATGTAGTCACTGGATGGGACCTAGAATCACCTAAGAAAGGAACCTCTGGGCAAGCCTATGAGTGATTTTCTTGATTAGGTTAATTGAGGTGGAAACAATTACACTAAATATAAGCAGTATCATTTCTTCTTTGAAAAATGATTTATATTGTTTTGATGTACGTGTGCATATGTTTGCCATATGTGTGCAGTTGCCTATGGATGCCAGAAGAGGGCATTGGAGGCCTGGAAGCTGGAGTCAGAGGCAGTTGTGAGCCACTATATGGGGCTAGAATCAAACCTAGGTCCTGTGAGAAAGCAATGTATTCTCATCTATTTACTTATTATTTAATATTTTTTGAGACTAGGCTTCCCTGTGTAGCCCTGGCTGTCCTGGGACTCACTCTGTAGACCAAGCTGGCCTGGAACAGAGTGCTGGGATTAAAGACATGTACCACCACCAATGTCTGCAATGTATTCTCTTAACCACCCAGCCATCCCTCCAGTTTCATATCATTCCTTAAAATATTTTTTAATGTATATTGATATATTACCAGCATGTATAGGTCTGTGCACCACTGTGTGTCTGGTGACCTCATAGTCCAGAAGAGGATGTTGGATCCCTTGGAGCTGGAGTTATGACAGTTGTGAGTCACCATGTGGGTGCTGGGATTTGAACCCTGGGTCCTCTGGAAGAACAAAAGCCAGTACTCTTAACCACTGAGTCATCTCTCTAATCCCCTATTCCTTTTTATTCATAAAAAGGAGAATGCTGAGCAATAACATCTGTCCCTTTCAGCTTCATTCAAAAAAACTGTTATTTATTTGGGGGCAGATTATGCAAGCCACATTGTACACATGGCTGAAGATTAGAAAACAACACAAGGGATTTGGTTCTCTCCTTCTATCATGTGGTCATGAGGCTCAAGCTAAGGTCATCGGGCTTGGTAGCAAGCACCTTCACGAGCCGAGCCAGTGTGCAGGCCCCTCTGCTTCTTGACAGCAGCTATAATAGGGCTAGTTACCTCAAGCTCCTGCCATCATGGCTTTACCAGGATGGATTATACCTCTGAACTGTGAACCAAAATAAACTCTGCCTGTTTCAGGTTGTTTTTGTGAGGGTATTTAATCACAGCAACAGGAAAAGGAACAACTACACCAGGCTAATGGGTAGAGATAGGTTCCTACATAGGAACCTTCAGCTGAATTTCTGTGTGATTCTGTAGCCATCTTTCTCTAATCTATATGGAAAATATCCTCTCATAAGGTTGGTAAAAAACAGATTAGTAAAAGGCCCTGAACCTTTGCAAAGTTCTGTGCTGGCTAGGGATGTAGCTCTATAAGAAGTGTGCTTGACTAGTATGCTCTGTTAAATGGCTTCATATCCAAGCTATGAGAGCAATACAAACCGACACTAAGATACCCAGTTTAAACAGGAATCGAGTCCCCCAACTGAAGCAGGAATAATCAGAGGAGGAGAAGTCAAGCATGTGGCACTTGATTTCATAAAATCACGAATGAGCAAGAGATCACACCAACTGTTTTCTGAGGAACTATGCTTCTGCTCACACCACTGTCTGTGAACTTATAAAACACTTTATCTGGATTGGTAAGATGGTTCATTGGTTAGAGACACTTGCCACCAAGTCTGAAGATTTGAGTTGAAAAGGGTTGGTGAGATGGCTCAGTGGGTAAAGGAGTATGCTCCCAAGTCTGATGACGAAAGTTTGATCCCTGGGACCCACATGGGATGGGAGAGAACAAACTCCTGCAAGTTTTCATCTGACTTCCACTGTCTGTCTGTCTGTCTCTCTCTCTCCTTTTTTTTGGATTTTTGAAACAGAGTTTCTCTGTGTAGCCCTCGGCTGTTCTAGAACTCACTCTGTTGACTCCTCCAACTCACAGAGATCCGCCTGCCTCCGCCTCCTGTGCTGGGTTTAAAAGCATGAGCCATCACTGCCAGGCTCAACTTAGTTTTTTCAAGACAAGAACTCTCACTAAACCTACTGACTAGGCTGTTTGGCCAGGTCACTTCTGAGATCCTCCTGGCTCCATATCTTCAGCCTCTGGATTACAGGTGCTCAGGCCACCAGATGTGGCTTCTTTTTTCTTTTCTTTTTTTTTTTTCTTTTTCGTTTGTTTTGAGACAGGGTTTCTCTGTGTAGTTTTGGTGCCTGTCCTGAATCTCGCTCTGTAGACCAGGCTGGCTACAAACTCACAGAGATCTGCCTGGCTCTGCTCCCGAGTGCTGGGATTAAAGGCGTGTGCCACCACTGCCCGGCTCCAGATGTGGTTTCTTACATGGGTTCTGGAATTATAGTCATGTGCTACCTACTACACACAGCTGTGCAAGTGTCTACTTGAGAAAAAAAAGACTTGTTTTGTGTTTGGTGTTTGTGGTGTATGTGCATGTGTGTGCGAGTTACATGATCTTGTGTGCAGAGGCCAAAGGAGGACATTGGGTACACTGCTCTATCACTTTCTGCTTTATTCTCTTGAGACAAGGTCTTTCACCAAAATTGAAGCTAGGCCTACAGTCAGCAAAACCCAGAGATCCTCTGGCCTGAGCTCCTGCATAGCTCTGGAGTTAAGACATATGCACAGTCATACTTGGCTTTCTCTGTGGGGTGCTGGAGATTTGAACTCAGGTCCAGATGCTTGCAAAAGTCTGTGTCCAATTTATGCCTTGAGAGACAGTAGATGGGTGACCTCAAGATGTTGAGTTCTAGTCAAATGGGTGACATCTGCTCTGACACAGGGTCAGCACTTGTGAGACAGTGGGGAATGGAGTGATTTTAAGTGACATCATCAGCAGTGGGGAGCTTCCAGGCCAGTGGAATATGGGAGTGGGGAACCCTTTCCAGTTGCTACCCCATGTGGGTGGAAATGGGAGTCTACCTCTGCCATGCTTGGGAGAAACAAAATGAATTACATGGAAATGTTAGTCTTCACCTTATAAACTAATGAAATCACCAACAAAACAGAAAGCCTGGCTCCATCCAACAGTTTTTGTTTTGTTTTAATGAAAGTATAAGCTCAAACAGACCCCAAGTCAGAAAAACAGCTACCTAGTCCAAGAAACAATTTCTGGAAAGCAGGTCAGGAAACCATGTACCCTCAATCTGTCCTGTACCCCATGAAGGAACAATGGAAAACTTACAAGATGGGCTAAGCCTTGGAGCGACACTGAAACCTAGAGCAACAATCCATTTGTTGGATTGGAATTTTATTTTGAGACAGGGTCATGTAGCCTAGGCTGTCTTCAAACTTGCTGTGTAGCTGAGGATGACCCTGAAACACCTGACTCCTCTGCCTCCATCTCCCAAGCACTGGGATTCCCGTCTCACACCACCAGACCTATTACACAGCCCTGGGGATGGGACCCAGGGCTTCGAGCACGGGAGACAAGCACTCTGACAGCGGAGCCGCAGCCCTAGCTCCTGGGCTGGAATTTTAAGTTGCTCAAAGAGTCTGTTGTACCTCTCAGCATTGGCTATGTTGAATTTATGAGGAAATGAAAGTCTCATTGGCTGTCTTTTCCAATTACACATTTGGGAAAGTCAAGTATGTGCTGGGGTTCCCTTTCCAACACCTGTGACTCCGAAGGCCGCAGAAAATGTCTGGGTGGGTGAGAGGGCTCAGCAGGTAGGAGGCGCATGCTGCTAAGCCTGTCAAGCCTGACAATCTGAGCTCAGTCCCCAGAACCCACATGGGGAAAGGAGAAACTAACTTCTGCAAAGTTATCTTCTGACCTCCACACAAGTGCTGTGCTACATGCATGTCCACATACACACACACACACACACACACACAATAGATAAATGTTAAAAAACAACAACAACAACAAAACCAGATCTGCCAGGACCTGGTCACAACCTCTATACTCTACTACTCTGGCCTCGGTAGAAACAGAGATGTGTGACATTGTTTGTCAGGTGCTACAGTTCTAACACAGGTCTTATACGTATTAAGCATGCGTTCTATGGCTAAGCTGTGTCCCCAGCCTGAAATGTGACAGTGATGACTATTTTACCTCTGTGAATCAAGAGATCCCCAGCATTCATTCTTTTTTGTTTGTTTGTTTGTTGTTTTTTTTTTTTTTTCCGAGACAGGGTTTCTCTGTGTAGTTTTGGTGCCTGTCCTGGATCTCGCTCTGTAGACCAGGCTGGCCTCGAACTCACAGAGATCCACCTGGCTCTGCCTCCCGAGTGCTGGGATTAAAGGCGTGCGCCACCGCTGCCCAGCTCCAGCATTCATTCAGAACAGGACAATTTTTTAAGCAGTGAACAGTTTGTGGCTGTAACACAGGGACACCTGTTGGCCAATGTTTCTAGGGTCTTACTCCACAGCCTGGGCTAGCCTAGAACTCACTATGTATCACACACAGGCTGGCCTCAAATTTGAAGCAATCCTCTTGTCTCAGCCTCCAAGTGCTAAGATTAAGGCATGAGCCACCACATCCAGCTTGGTCCCCCCCCCCCCCACCGTGCTAAGTATGGACTCAAGACTTCCTTACACATGCTAGGCTAGCACTCTACAGACCCAGCCTGGAGACTGTATTTTATAGGTGCATCTAGGCCATCTTGTTGTGGTTTTCATAAGGCTAAGTATAATTAGCGGTTGAGTATGGAGGCTCAGGGTCTTTGAGAGACCATTTCCAAGACATCCCAGTATGTAGCCAGCAACTGTGCTTTTAAAGTACATGGCAAGAGTGTCATTTTGGTACTAGTTTCAGAGTCAGGGCATGTTTCCTTGGTTCATTTCTCCGGCTCAGGTCCCAAACTCGGGCTGTATTTCTTTCCCTGGTCCTGGGCCCCAGGGCCAGGATTCTGCTGTCCTGCTCTGTGGTTGGTTTCGCAAGTCAGTTGGCCAAGGGTAGAGATGGCTCTGATCTGAGCCAAACTTGTTTCTTTCACTGGCCTTATCTGAGCCATCTTTCCCTAGTTCTGGGCTCCAGGGTCAGGGTGGGTTTCTTTCTTTCTTTCTTTCTTTCTTTCTTTCTTTCTTTCTTTCTTTCTTTCTTTCTTTTTTTTTTTTTTTTTTTTGAGACAGGGTTTCTCTTTGTAGTTTTTGGTGCCTGTCCGGGATCTCGCTCTGTAGACCAGGCTACCCCCAACTCACAGAGATCCACCTGACTCTACCTCCCGAGTGCTGGGATTAAAGGCGTGTGCCACCACTGCCCGGCCAGGGTGGGTTTCTTTAGCCAGCCCCTTTTCCCTACACCTAGCACTGCATAAAACCAGGTATGGTGGTGCATGCATATAATCCCAGGAGTCAGGAGGTGGAGGCAGGAGGATCAGGAGTAGAAGGTCATCCTTGGCCACACAGTTTGAAGTCAGCCTGGAATACCTGAGACGAGACTTCAAAAGAGGATGTTGTTTCTTCCATCAAGAGCATGTGAGTAGATACAAACTAGAATGGTGACCCGAGACTACCTAAGCCATTACCATGCTGAAGTATCTGAAGGACATAATGGAGTATGTGTTGTGATCCTACGTGTAGACAGCAAAGAACCGTTTGAAGGAGTTGGTTCTCTCCTTCCAACACGTGGGTCCAAGGAATTGAACTCAGGCTGAGACATCCCATCAGCCCTGTATATGTATAACTTTAGTGAGAGTCCAATGTATATCTTTAGAAGAGGCTGTCATCAATGTATTATCATACTTGTATTCCTGGAGAAAATTGGGCAAAGTCAAGTTTCTGTCTGCAAATTATCTGTAAAGAGACTCAAGCTGAGGTATTCAGAGTGGTTTTGAAAAGGTATTTGTGTTTCCCTATAGATGAAGGCAAACTGCAGCTGAGGAGCTACTGAGAAAGACAGTAAACAGAATGCTCCATCCAAATCTGTGCTAGCAAAATATCTACAGGCTGATTAGAATCTGTATTTTAATAAAATTAGGTATTGGGTATGGAGACCCTAATCATCGGGCCTAATGGATGGAACCATAACATTGAGACTGTAGTAACTTATTATGAATAGCTATTTATAAATCTAATCTATTTTCAGTTTGTTGGCTTTGTTTTTGTTGTGTTGTTTGTTTTTGTTTCTGCTTTTGAGACAGGGTTTCACTATGTGGCCAGGCTGGCCTAGAACTTGATATGTAGACTAACTAGGCTGGCCTCAAACTCAGAGATCCAGGGTGGGGCACCACCACCTGTCAACTATATCCCTTCATAGGCTGTGAGCCAGCCTTTCTCACCTTAAGTTCGTTCTTTCAGGCACTTTGTCAGAACAAGTAGAAAACAATAGATGCACTCACTGTTTTGTGTTCAATGTAACAAACCCTTCTCAAGTTCATCCCCTCTTACTGTTACGTTGAAAGAACTGGCCAGTATCCATTTAAAATTACTTTTTCCATGGACTGTTTTTTTCCATAGAACTGCCCAAGGTGGCAGTTCTATGCCTGTCTTGATGGTCACTGTTTCCCTACTTCTGACCGATTATGTAGACTGTCAAGATGCCCTCAGAATCACCACAGTGAAGCAGGTGTGGTGTTATACCAATACCTGCTTCATACTTGTATTCCTGGAGATATACCAGCAATAGTAAGGTTATGGGGGGGGGGGGTCATGAGTCGAGGCTAGCCTGGGCTATCAAAGACTCTGCTTCAAAAAGAAAAATAAATAGGGTGTCCTGACTCCTCGAAATGGTCTTTCTATCCAGTGCTCACCTGAAAACCTCAGAATCGCCAGGTCCCTGCAGCCGCAAGACTTAAGGCGAGACTCAACTAAATGTATGTTGACAGGTGAATGTTCTTCCTTCTGGAAAAAAAAGAAACCAGAAAGGTTTTCTAGGGGCTTTTGAAGAGGGGAAGACACGAAAACAGGCCCGAGTCACGAGTGGTAGTTACGCCTTGTAATCCCAGCACATCAGAAATTGGGTCAGGAAGTCAGGAGTTCAAAATCACTCTGAACTACATTGTGAGACATTGTCTCAATAATATTTAAAAAAGAAAAGGAAGGCAAA
>CABHPH010143510.1:339-24590 GCA_902168325.1 Peromyscus nudipes
GGGGGGGGATCGGGGGTGGAGGGCAGAGAACTTTAGGAATTGGCATAACTCGGTTAGGAGACTTGGATGGTCTGAGAAGAATGAAGTTTTGTGTTCTTAATTGGGGTTTCATCATGGAAAAAGCAGGCTGGTGGCTTAGAGAGCAAGGCACGAGAAGGTTCCGGGTAGCAGAGATAACCGGAAAAGCCTGTGGACAATGACGCCTACTGGTTGGGACACTGTGCCCCTTTTCCACGTGGGGTTTTATGCTCTGTTTGTCTGCTGTATTTGATGTCTTTAAAAGTCAATTAGCTCAATGTTTCTCTTCCTGTAAATAATGATCTTGCTTTCTGTAAACACCGTGAGTGTGGCATGGCGTGACTCGGGTTTCTGGTTTCCTGCCCTAGTGTCTTTGTGTCCACCTGGGATGATGGTAGCAAAACCTGAGGGAAGATAGAGTGGTCTGAAGGGAAAGGGGTGGGGAAAAGGCTTACACCATCTGCAGCCTCTCCCTGCTCCCCACAGCCCGGATCTCTACAGAGAACATTGGATAACTCTTCTGAAATCTCAGCCTTCGACTCTCCTGGGGGTAGGTGTTTAGTTCTCTGCCCTCCCCCATGACATCCCATGCGTCATCCCTCTTCCCGTGACTTCCCAGGATGGTGATCGGATCGTTTTAAGTAAAGGAACATTTGGTGTTGCATAGTCAGGTTTTTTGTTGTTGTTGTTTGTTATCTTTAATAAAATACTTGCAGCAGGCTACTTCACTGAGAGTTCAAGAAGTTTATTTAGTTCAATTCTGGAAGCTGCAGGCTGCAAAGATGGACCTCCCCTTGGCTTCACACACCACAGCAGGAGCACATGGATGTCTCTGTCTGTGTGGTCTCTCTCCCTCTCCTTTTAAAGCCACTAGAATTCCCTCACCAGGGCCCCACCCGAATGATTTTATCTGACCTAATCACTTCCCCAAAGCCTCACTTCTGGGCACTGCCCTAGGATTGGTGTTGTACCTCCTCAATACCATTAACATAAAGCTTCAGGGATTAAACTTCGGTGAGCAGAGAAGGGGACAACCATATTCAAACCATTAGCAGGTGTTTCTGTCACGATGGCCGTTTACCCTATTCGGAGCTGAGCTGAGAAATAAAATTTGGAGAGTTTCCTTTTCTCCACATTTTTTTTTCTGGTTATAATAATTGTTTTTGCTTGATTTTCTTTGTACATATCATTAACTCATCATCAAGGCTCTACCAATTGTCTAAATCTCCAAGAGCATTCAAAAGGGAGGATTTGCTGTACGTTTCATTTTCTTAGGGAAGTTGTTCTCGGCGCCTTATAATTGCTTTTGTTGGGAGAGGGTTGCCCTTTGAACACAGAACATGTCAGCATCCTAGATACCAGCCCTTCCCAATCCTTTCAGATCCCACATCTCCCTGGGATCGCGGACTTCTCCCTGTGCTCCCCTTGCTTTGGTGGGAGACATCCTTTATTAGCTTTCTGATGAAGAGTTACCGGGAGCTAAGTGTTTTTGTGACCCCTTACACATCTGAAAATGTCCTTACTTCCCCTTCACACTTGACTGAGCATTTAGATGGAATTGGATTATAGATTGGAAACCATTTTTCTTCAGGATTTGGAAAGTATCACTTGATGACATTTTAGCTTACACTCTTGTTAATGAGAAATCTAAAGCCTTTCTGTTTCCTGATTGTGTGTGTGTGTGTGTGTGTGTGTGTGTGTGGCCTGCTTTTTTTTTTTTAAATTTGTTACTTCGTTCATGCTCACTTTCTTTCTGAAAACACGTCGCCCTCATTTTGTTGGCCTTGTGGTGTTGGGATTACAGGCACAGGCAGCCATGCCTGGCTTTTTAACACGAGAGCTGGGGGTTCACACTCAGGCCGACATGCTTGCAGAGCAAAAGACGCTTGCCCACTGAGCCGTCTCTGAGCTCCCTCCGTGTTGTATGTGATAGAGCTCTTCACTGGTCTGGGGCTCATCCCTAGGTCTAGGCTGCTTGTCTTGCAAGCTCCAGGAATCTGCCTGTCCCCACCTACCCAGAGCTGGGATTCCAAGCTTTTTGGCGGGGACTCTGAGACTCAAACCAGAAGTCCTCATGCGTGCACCGTAGACACTTCCTGACCGCGCCATCTCTCCAGCCCCCATCTCTCCTTTCTGGGCTCGCGATTCTTCAACGTTTGTCTTTCAACCACAATGAGTTTTCACTCTCCCCCTTAAGCATTTGGTCTCCAGTAGTTATTGTGTTCTCTGCTTATCCCTTTCTTGAGTAATACCCTCCCGTTTTTTTTGTTTTGTTTTGTTTTTTTCCCTGAATGCACTTATCTTCTCTGATCTTCCCTTTGAGGCACTTTTTTTTTTTTTTTTTTTTGCCATTTGCTGCTATGAGCCCTTGCCTTTCATGCCAGAGGCCTTCCGTGGATATCTGGTCATCGTTTGCTCATAATGAAGGCGGCAGATGGTTGCCAAAAAACTGTTTCAAAGCTTGGGCCCGTGGGTGGTGTCTGTCAACTGGAGTGCCAACGGCGAGTGAGCCGAAGGGGCCATGTTTTGAGGATTCCCTCGAAACACCGGAGTGTTCTGTGAGCCAACATCCTAGCGCCAAGCTGAGAAACAGGCTGGATGAGTCTGAGTTTAACATCCACTTACTTGTTCAGTTCCCAGTCTGCAGTGGTATCTGGTGTCCCCCTCCCCCAGAAAGGCGCTAATTGGCTCTCACAAGAGACAAGCTTCCCTACCTTCCTTTGGTAAGGCTGGAGACAGGGCACGTCCCTCAGCACGCAGTGTGGAAGGTTCCAGAATTCTAGATGCTCTGAAACCCTTGCCACCAGCCGTCCACGTAGTTGCCTGTTTTCCAGCACTGCAGACCCAGAGCCTAGAAGACAGCAGGCTGCTGTCACCTTTCCCACTGTGGGCCCAGGTCCTGATTTCTTGTCTGTCTCTCCACTGGTCACTCACAACTTGTGCATCTGTTCCCCGCAGGTGCGCCTGTTACTGCTGTTCTCCTGTGTTCTGTGTTTGTTTGTAGCTCCAAGAAATAAAGCCCTTTATTTCCATTGCAGTGAGTGCCAGAAGGCGTGAAGCGAGGTGCAAGTGTTCACGGCTCCTGGGTAAAGTAAAACATCCCACGTGTCAGCCTTACTGTCCACCCAGCATCTCCCACACGTGGAAGCTGTCCCACCCGCTTTTTCCTTTTCCTCCCGACCCCACACCTGCCACATGCCCCACTAGGTCGGTGCCCTCAGAGCCCCATGCCTGTACGGTCCTCATCCTCATCCTCAAACCAGATACCCAGCAGGCCGCTAGGACCCTCCCTCACCTCCAGGAGGGCTCTGCCCAAGGACTCCCAGGGAATGTTGCTGCTTTCTCCGCTTTCGTTATCAAAGAGGAGGGACCATGACAAACTTTTTTTTTCCTTTGTGGAGTATGCCTGGTGTGGGGGACTCTCATGCACCCGTCTCACCCACTACACTACAAGCAGGATATTACCGCCAACAGCTGGCCATGCACTGTGTGCAATCTCCAACCTTACAGAGCCACTCTCTCTCGTTGGGGTGCTCTGGGCAAAGAGCAAGGGTGTCATCAGCCACCTCCTCTTTGCAGAGCTCACTTTCCAGATCACAGTGCCCAAACTTGGTGCCCTCATAGTCTTAGACAGCTCCCCTTGTGGGTGTGGCCCCTCATAGACAGATCTAGCCAGGCACACCTTAGATATTCTCCATCTGTGTCCTTTCATACTTCTTGGGGCCAAAGGAAAGGCTTTCTGGGGGCCAGGCAGGTCTCAGGGCAACACACCCTCCCCCCCCAGAGGAGCCTCTTAATATGTCTTACTATGTCCTGGGACTAGGCCAAGGAAATGGCTAAGTACTCAGAGAACCTGCACATAGGCTTCCCTAGTACACCCTGCTCGGCTGGATGTCTACCCTGAGACAGGCTAGACTCCCTGGCCTAGTCGTGCGAACTGTTATTGGAAGTGACAGTCTCATTTCATCCTGCCGAGTCCTGAGCTGGAAGGGAGTCTTTGGATCTCTGGGCTCCTTTTCCATGGGAGATGGCACAGGTATGAGTGATTCCTTCAGTCCTCCGAGGAAAGGTGGGTGGGAGGGAGCCAGTACCAGGACGCCAAGGGTCTCCCTGCACATTTAGCAATCGACTTGCTCACGGCCAATGCATGACTGCCACACTGCCCATGCACATCCTAAGGCAGAGGGGCCTCCACAAAGGAAGAAGCCAAAGTTGGCAGATGGGAAGGGGCACACAGGATGACAGGCGCCCCCACCCCCACCCCCCTCCTCCCCAGCCTAGGCTGTGTCCACGCTCTATCTTCAGGACGCCTCCACATCCTGAGGAAACACATTATCAGAGGGTCCCCAGATGAAGAGCTGACAGAACCTCCCCTAACACCCAGGACAGCCCAGGGAGTGTTATTGTCATCCAGTGACCTCAGCAGCAGCAGCAGGAGGGGACAGCTGGGCCCAGCAATAATCCTTAGACTGTATTTAGGCCACTGTCCTGAGCCCCCCTCATCCTCGGCTATTTTTCCTGGCATGCTTTAAAAAAAATAAATTTAAAACAGCAACAGATTGGATGGGTGCAACAGTCCCAGTGCCTAGCCCCATATGCCTGCCCGTTGCTCCAGGTCACATGGCTGTGAGCTGTTGCACAGGCTGCCTGGTTTGAGTCTCGCACTCTTTGAGGCACTTGGATATTATCCTACAGACAAGGAAACTGAGTGGTCAAAAGCCCCAAATACACGTGAACACAAGAATTCCGTTTGCTCTTCTCCCTCTTCTAGGGAAAACGGCACCAAAGTGAGTGTGTGTGCGCACACGTATGTCAGGAGCAGGAAACTGGATGGGAATGAGTTATTATTGGCCTGAGTGGTTGATGATTAACTATAGGAAGCATCCTCAGGCAGAAGGTCACACTTGTGTGTGTCTGTGTTGTTGGGGTTTCTTCTCCGTATGATGGTAGTCCGCCCTCCCTTCTCTAAGCACCCAGTTTCTCTGGCTCCTGGGACAGGCCTGGGAATTGTCTGATTCCCAAGTCCCCAGACTGGGCTCCACCCCTAGTACCCAGACTCCTGAGTGGGACAAATGTTCCACTGAGAAAAAAAAGAGAGAGAGAGAGAACAAAGAGCCTGCTGAACTCCCAGGCTCCCACCCTGAGGCGCCACCTCCAGGGGCCTGAGGTCACTTGGAGCTTTTCACTCATCCAAGACAAGCAGCTGGATCTCAGAGATAAATAAATGCTAGGGGTTGATCAGAGACCCATTGCCTCGCCAAATGGAACCCGCAATCTCCATTTCTCTCCTCCCTCAAGGGCTGTAAGGCATCGGTCTACTAAGCAGAGCTCAGGCCAGCTGGCTGCTCCAGCCCAGCCCCTAGCTGAAACTTGAGCTGTCCCCAGCAGGGCGTAACTCACAAAATAACCTCATCTACAAGGTAACTCGGAGGAAGAAGTGGTACCTTCCTTCCTTGGGTACCACTTCTCGAGTTGATCAAAGGGGTTAACAGCTCATCAGTCCGAAGCAGGACTGAAGTCAACCGGCTCAACCTCCAACTCTTGCTCCCCAAGGCCCCGCCCGGCCCCAGTGGGAGGGTTCAGGCTCCCTGATGTCAAGTCAGAGCTGGGAGGGCAATTTGGCATCTGGTTCACTCCCAGCCTTTTCAAGCATCATTAGATCTTTTTTTCTGACAACTTCATCAGTTAGCAGGGCTTGGAATTGGCAAAAATCCTTATTTAGACATTCAGCCAAAGAATTAAGGGGTTTGTTTCAGAAAGAGCTCAGTACTGTGAGAGGCCATCTCTGTTCTGGGCTGAGCAGCGGCCCAGGGATACAGCCTGACGTCCAGGCTTGGCCTGCCGCTGGCACCTAGCCGTCTTGGGCACATCACTGGTTTTCTACAGGTCTCTGGTTCTTCAACTTTCAAGTGGATCCCCTCCCACCTCCTACCAGGAAAGCTGGAGAAGGTGAAAGAAAGGTCTGGGTTCTGGTTTTGGCTTTTCTTTTCTGATTTTCCTCAGCCGGAGAAGGGGAGCCCACAAAAATGTCAAGGGCCACTTTTCCCTCATTCCCTCTGGTGGAGTTTTGTACCTCATAGCCAGTGGAGTGGACCCAAGAGGGGGTAATGGACAGAATTTCCCACAACCCACCTGGTGCAGCTGCTCGATCCATCTTTCGTCCATCTTGGGGTAGGAGTAGGGAAACATGTTTTCATCTGCAGAGTTCAGCCGTTTTCTGTCTCCTCCCATGTTACATTTTAATGGAGTATCACGTCCACTTGGGAAATTACCTGCCGTTATTGTCTCCAGAGAGTAGGGGATTGGGGCATGGCGTCACTAAGTGACCTGCCCACAGTCACCCAGCTAGAATCCAGCAAAGACCAGAATTCCAAGCAGGATATCCGCCCAGGGTCTAACCATCCTTGCCTCTTACCACTTAGCGCTCCCTGGATGTTTCCCTGCAGCCAGGCCCTTAACTGACTAATGATTCACAATTCCTCAGTTCCCAAGGGCGGAACTGATTCTCCTGCTGTGAAGCCCTTAGAGGCATTTGGTGTTACTGAAAAAAAAAGCTTCTGGGCAAAGCACTGGACTTCTCGGTGCCCTTGCCTTTAAGACGGGAGTGATGCATCCTCTCTTTCGGTTCATGTAAGGATCCTGTCACACTGCATATACATCGCCGTGCTTGCTGCTCCCTGTGAGAGGTTCTGGAGTTAGGTTGGGATAAGTACCACGTGGGAAGGCTGACGGAACAGGAGGTCACATGGAGGAAGGGTTGTTCCAAGGGTATGAGGTGGCAGGGGCAGCCTGTGACCAGGCGGGAACAGGTAGTGTGTGTGTGTGTGTGTGTGTGAGTGTGTGTGTGAGAGAGAGTGTATGTGAGTGTGTGTGAGAGAGTGTGTGAGTGTGTGTGTGTGTGTGAGTGTGTGTGTGAGTGTGTGTGTGTGTGTTACCCCTGTATATGCATGTGTGTATATGTTGCCTGTGTGTGTCACCCCTGTGTGTGTAGGTGTGCATGTGCACACGGGTGCACACACACGTGCCTCTGTATGTGTGTCTGCATGCTTTGCTGTGATGTTGCCTGTGTGTGTGTGTACTGTCTATGAACTGAGGGCAAAGCAGACCCCTCCTTCCCCGGTGCAGATGACACACAGTTGAAACTCTCTTGACTCCAAGACTTGGGCCCACGTTTCCAGCAGTACTGAGGGAACAAGGAGCTGAGGGCCTGGGGAGGGGGCCCATGGGCCTGGAAGCTTGCTTGTCCAGCACCCCAGGCCCTGTCCTGCCCTCAGAAAACAAGATAAATAAGCTCTCCTCAGCTTTTCAAGAGTGCCGGTCCCTGGGGCCTTCTCACCCCGCTGGCTGGAGGCTCCATTCCCCTTATGTCTTTGCTGATAACTTCATTTGTGCCCCCAGAGACCTTAGACTGGTTTAAAAATAGAAAAAAATAAACAACATTGTTCCTCACGCACCCCCCTTCCCCTTCAGGCTTCCTAACGAGGTGCTGGCTGGGCCCCGCCAGGGCTCTGTTCCCAGGGTTTTTGACCCTCTGCCTGCTGCCGCCTCCACGGGGACCAGACACCCTACAGCTTTGAAGGGCTTCCCAGTGGCCTGGGCGTGACGCAAGGAGGGAAGGGCCTACCACCTGCCTTGAGCTGTTGGTCACATCACCCTACAGAAGATGGAGGTGGGGACATCCCCGAGGTGTAGAGGGACAGGTTCAGCTGTGAAGGGACCTTCTGGGAGTTTCTCCCACTTTTGGCTCTGGCCTCAGCCCCTTTCAGAAGAGCCGGAGCCCTCTTCTGAGCACCTCTTTTGAGGACTGGCACTTCCTTTGGCATCCTGACCTTTAACTGGCAGCCTGTGTCACACCTCAGTTTGCTGCATCTGAAAAGTAGACCAGACGGTAGCAGCACCTCTGCCCACCTCAGAGGGTTTTACGCTGACTGCTAAGAGGTGCTCCGGGGAAGTGAGTGGAACTCGGGGGTGGGGGAGTGGGGGGGGTCAGTGGGCCTAGAGCAGTGGCGACGGGAGAGGAAGGGCATGATTGTGTTCTGTGAATGGCAGACCCACTGGGGGAGTGCCCCGTCTCACACAAAAGAACTAGAGAGAAGGTATGTGTCCCCCAAAAGTCGAGGAGGGACTCAAACCCCTACTAGTGGGAAGGTGACAGGAAAATCATGGTATTCCATCAGAAGAAGGACTTGGGATCATAACCACATGAGCTGGCTGATGTCCTGCAGGGGACCAGGCTCCTGGCGGGCACCTTAAACTTGGCCTGGCCGTTGGTGATGAAAGCGAAGATGTTGAATGTCCTTTGATTTCTGAGGGTTCTGTACCCTTAGTCCTGCTAGGCTCTGGGAGAGAGGTCACCCTTTTCCTCATTCTGCCTGAGGCCAAGTGCCAGAAGTAGATGCCCTATCTAGTGTCAAGAGAACTGAATAAAGAGTCTGTGACTATAACACAGCTCCTCAGGTGGGAAAAAAACCAAAAACCAAAAACAAAACAAAAAAAAAACCAAAACAAAACAAAAACAAAAAACCCTTCCCTGTTAGAAATGACTTCTTTCTGGAGGTGGCTAAAGGCTTCTGCTTCACATTGTCCCCAACTGCTGTCCACACAAAGTCTGTCTTTGCCTTGTCCTCTACCTCCCATGAACTGTGACCCACAGGGGGTAGCTAGGGGAACAGCTGGCTAGCAGCTTTGGGGCGTGGACTGGCTTCCTCTCTACAAAGCAGAGCCCTGCCCTGCCATCTGCCCTGGCCTCTTCTTCCCCTGGCAAACAGCCTCTGGGACAGGAAGAGTTGCCCAGGCTCAGGACAGCAGGTGATGTGGTCCATACTCTTCCCTTGAGTGTCCTCTTCCTTCAGAAGGCCCCTGGGTACCAGGGAGCCATGGGGAAATGGAGAGAGACTGAGTTTTCCTGGGTGGAGACCACGAGGAGGGGACCAGCGCAAGGCTCAGTGAGGCTCCTGGAACCCTATAGAAAACATCAGAACTACTCACGGGTCCCCTGCCTTTCGCCATTTGGAACGTCTCTGGAAAGGTAGAACACAGATGCTCTGATACAAATGACAGAAATGGGTCATGTTCTAATGACCTTCCCTTCTCACCAAGCTCTCTCCTCAGCAGGACTCCAGTTCCGGCTGCCACCCTGACAACGCTACTAGAATGTTCAGGGTCAAAGGCGTCAGTCCTAGCTGCTCTCACAACCCAGGCTTCCCCACCCCACCTCAATATACCAATTAAAGACACAAATCATAGTGGAAAATGGGGAAAGGAGATTTATTCCAGGCAGCCACATTCGGAAGTGGGACGAACAGGTTCAGTAACTCCTACGATTTAGGCTTAAACAGAGCGAGAGGTGTGGCTAACCAGGCAGCCTGGTCAAGGTGTGGACCTTGTTTCAGCTCCCGCTCTCTTCTGCAAGGTGGTTGTAGCTAGAGTTTTCCTGCCTGGCCCACAGTCAGGACAAATCTCTGTCATCCGCCAGTCCCACAGCCGCTCAGACCCAACCAAGTAAACACAGAGACTTATACTGCTTAAACTTGGCCTAATGGCTCAGGCTTCTAGTTCTATCTAGTTCTTACATCTTAAATTAATCCATTTCTATAAATCTCTACCTTGCCACGTGGCTCGTGGCTTACCGGCATCTTCACATGCTGCTTGTCATGGCAGCGGCTGGCAGTGTCTTCCTCCGCCTTCCTGTTCTCTCAATTCTCCTCTCTGTTAGTCCCGCCTATACTTCCTGCCTGGCCACTGGCCAATCAGTGTTTTATTTATTGACCAATCAGAGCAATTTGACATACAGACCATCCCACAGCAGATGGTTGCTAAAACTGTAAAATTTCCATCTAAAAGACAAGCTCCCCTCTGTATAGGACCAGGCTTTGGACTGCCCCTCTCCAATCACCATGAGGCCTCTGGGGGAAATTCTAATTTCTTGGGTTCCATTCTTCCAATAGTTTGATAGCCAAAGGGAGGGGACCAAGTGTCTCTCTTCAGAATATCTTTGCTCCCGCCAAGATGGTTACAACAGAAGGGGCCACCAGCCTCTTACTGGGTCTGGAGGTGGGGAGTCCAGCCCTGCCTGAGCCCAGCCTCTGCTTATGAGCAAATGAAGCTGATAAGTAACCCGTGGGAAAGGTAACAGGTTCCCAGTACATTTGTTGTTTTCTGGTTTGTTTTTTTATTTATTGTTAAGAGTAGTGTGTCAGTAAAACACAATTTAAAAAAAATCAATTCCTTGGCACCCATTAACCACAACATAAGTTTTCATTTTCTATTTTTTTCTTGCCATCTTTTTCCCTGGTCACGCTTTATTTTACAACATGGTAGATGTACCTGGATGCAATTTTATTTTGTGTTTTTTCTCCCCATTAGGCATAAATGCTTTTTTCATGTTGCTGAATAGCCCGCGTGATTGTGGTCTGATGGCCGCATAATTGCATTGGGTTCTAATTGACCAAACAAACCCTCCCCTCATGGCTGAGCCGTAACGCTCTTTCAAGGGGTTAGTTATTTTTCTGCTACTATAAATAACATCACAGTAAACATCCTCGTGTATTATTTTCTTCATTTTTTTGAAATTATTTTCTGAGTCTAGACATCCAGTTTCTCCTTGGAGGTGGTGAATAGACAGGGCTGTCCACTCTGGGAAGCAGAACGAAGTAGCTATTAAAATGAAAATTGCATTGACTATGAAACAACATGGGAAAACATTTATGCCTTGTGGGGGATTAAAAACACAAAATGAAGAACTGGGGTGTTTAAATATCCCCAACTTGAATCAATGTGGAGAGAGAGAGAGAGAGAGAGAGAGAGAGAGAGAGAGAGAGAGAGAGAGAGAGCGCTCTGCGGTACATGGCTGGAGACTTCTCTTTAAGCGGCCATTATCGCAAAGGGACATGGACATGCACATGGACTTTTTTTTTTTTTTTGGTTTTTCAAGACAGGGTTTCTCTGTGTAGTTTTGGTGCCTATCTTGGAACTCATTCTGTAGCCCAGGCTGGCCTCGAACTCACAGAGATCTGCCTGGCTCTGCCTCCCGAGTGCTGGCATTAAAGGCGTGCACCACCACTGCCCGGCTGCACATGGACTTTTAACCCAGAGCTGCGTATTTGTTCTCTGGCTCACTTTCTCCATCCCTCGTGATGACGTCATGAACAAGAACATTCTCAGATGTGGCTGTGTTGACAGGGACCCCAGAACTGGGCTGGGGTCTGCGGCTTCAACATCTCTTGCTGTGAGCGAGCCTGTGCTGCTGTCCTAGAGAGAAGACTCAGGAACTGTATGTCTGCATGTGACCGATTAGTTCAGCTGCCCACCACACTCAACGCTGGCACCCACTGGACACTTGTCACTTCTTGCCTGGTCCCCCCAGGAGCTGGTGCCAGCACTTGTTTTGGTGAGCTCAGCTCGACACCTCCACGTACCTTCCAGAACATGCTGGGAAAGTATGGGTCAGATAGACCTGGGGCCAGATTCCCAGTGTTTCCTCTTACCTGGCCCAGTTGCTCATCTCCATCACGCCTTGATTTTCATAGTCAGTGTAAATTACCCACAGTGACTGCCTGGGTTGTAGTAAAAGCAGAGATAGGGACCCACACAGCAGCAGCACCTGGGAGGTAAACTTAAAAGGAGAGTTTCTTCCTTTCCTTGACTTCTTGGGCCAGCAGGAGTGTGGAAAAGGCAAGGTGCCTAGAGGTCTGAGTCAACAGCGGGTGCCATAAATACCCGGGTAGTGATACCTCACAGCTGGCCAGGCCCTTAGTGTGCAGGCTAGTTTTCTGCTAACTTGACACAAGCTAGGGTTATCTGAGAAGAGAAACTCTCACTTAAGAACACGCCTTTGGAAGGTTGGCCTGTGGAACATTTTACGGATTAGTGATTGATTTGGTAGGACCACGCCCTGGGCAGGTGGTCCTGGCGTGTATCCAAAAGCAAACAGAGCAAGCCAGTGAGCAGCACTCCCTCATGGCCTCTGCATCAGCTCCTGCCTGCAGGTTTCCGATTTCCTAGATGATGGACAACCCACTGTGTAATGACAACTAACCCCCTCCACCCCCCACCCCCCAGTCGCTTTTGGTCATAGTGTTTTATCAGAGCAATAAAAAACTAAGACACTAGTGATCAAAATGGGCTGGTGGGAGTGTGGTAATGTCCCCAGGACGAGGAGAAAGGGGACAGAAAGTCGGGGCCTTCGAATATTGGACTGAAAAAGTCCTCTGTTAGGTTCATACTTCACCGTGTTTAGAGAGCCATGGAGCATGAGGAAGGGCAGAGCAAGGACAGGTGTGGTGGCAAACATCTACCACGCTGGCATTTGGGAGGTGCAGGCAAGACCAGGAAGATAGCAAGACCGTCTGAGGCGACATACCTAGGCTCAAGACCAGCAAGGTTTCACGAGACTCTGTCTCCAAACACCAAAAACAAAAACAAAAACACACAAATGAACAAGGCATCTGGAGGGGGTATTTTCCACCAAAGACTAGGGTGTAATTCCGTGTTTTTGATTTGAGTTTTGTTTTGTTTGAGACAAGGTTCACTCTGCAGGCCAGGCTAACCTCCCGTCCTCCGCTACCCCACTCCATTGTTATCCGTTGATTCACAATGAGGTCAAAACAGATCACGTGTCTTTTGCTTAGCTCTACCAACAAGAGGAGTTTATTGGGATACAGGGACTTACATCTTACAGAGTTGACAAGGCTCCCAGGGTGCCCTGGGCCAGGTGACCCCAGACAGCCGCAAAGCAATATTGCTGCCATCTAGACGCTCTGACTGGGGGGTGGGGGGTGGGGGCAGACTAGCCCAGACCAACAACTAACTCCCTGGGCAGCAAAAGGCCTGTACTGGAAACTTCCTCAGAGTCCTATGCCCAAGCTGGCCTTGGGCAGCTGGCTTCCTCCCGTACTTTGTCTCCTGATTTGAATGAACTGCCTGTGAACTACAGGTGCAGTGTGTCATAAATGATTTTTATATTGGCCGTCCTGAGCTTTGTCGTGTTTTCTCCAGAAAGCCGTAGAAACTGTCATTAAGCTCTCTTGCTGTACCATAGGAACTGTCCCCACTCACCTCACCGTGCAGCCGCGCTAGACCTCACACCCAGAGTCACGACTGGGGCACCAGGGGCCACCTGCTCTGAGTGAGAACTGGAGAAACATGGCTGTGAGCCGTGCAGTGGCTCTGAACCACCTTCCCACCAGTTCCTCACTTTGTGGGGTACACGGCAGCTCTCCAATTAATTCCTCACTTTGGGGGGGAACGCGGCCCTCCCTCCTCCTTGCCTCCTGGCCTTCTTCCTGGGGTGTGTGTGGGGGAGGGCGCATAAGGGACAGAGACCAGGGACTCCTGCTTCTCCTTCTGCCCTTTCAGCCTCCACTTCACATTGACCCAAACAAACTCTTGGCCTCTCAACAGAAATTCACAAACGTTGCCCCAGACAAGCCCTGTAGTAACCGCAGAGGGCTGAGGAGAGAGAAGGTGGGTGGCTGCAGAGAAGTATCCCATCTCAAAGGCTTTCATACATCCCAACCAAGCTCCCTCTCTTTCCTCCATCTGCCCTTCCCACCCCCTCCCCCTCCTTCTTCTTAGGCAGTAGCTGTTCTCCCCAGGCCAGTCCTCCAAGCACAGGGTCGTCCCACCCACAGGACCCACCCTCCCAGGACCAGTGGCTTCAGAATGTCAATAGCAATTGTTTTCCTACGGTCTTCGTAATTAGATGAAATGGCAAAGCTATCGCATTGGACTAGAGAGTCCTTCCCACAATCCCGGCACTTTATGGGGTGTTCTGGCAAACGTGTCTTCGTCAGAAGGCAGCCAACAGAAATACATTTATGTATTTCTTAACTGAATGTGGCACACATTGGAAAGAAGGAAGGAATGGTCACAGGGGATGTCTGAAGGAGACCCAGTCTATCAGAGGTGGAGTTAATCGCAAGCTAGGGTACACCAAAGAAGCCATTGTAAAAGGGGGCTGGGTAGGGTTTTCAGGCTGGGTTTCTGCTCTCTGCCCAGAGTCACTTTCCCCTGCCCCTCCCCTCTGTCCTTCCTTGTTGGGGGGAAGGCTCTGCCCTGGTAGGGACAGGAACCACCAGCGTAGTCAGTCCAAGGGTATCCTAGATCTCACCTGCTATTTCCTGGTATTGTGATGGCCACTGGGGCCTTCTGTGTTGTCTGATCGTTGGCCACATGGAGAATCCCTGAACTTAAGAATCAGAAATGTGTGCCAACTGATGAAGGCTGACTGGGAAGGGCCACTGTGGTAAGGAATTGGGATTTCCATTAAAGCTTCCTTTAGGCTCGGATCTGTCTTGCAGCAAGTACATGCCTCTGTGGTCCTCTGCAGAATGAAGCCATGCACAGGCAGGTATGAAATCCATGAGCTGCATCCTGGCATGCTTGGCTCAAGTCACAGGCCTGGTTGGAGCTCACACCGCAGAGTTCTGACTGTGACAGGGTGGCCTTGATCCCGGCAGGAGGCAGGCAATGTGGGCCGGGCTTATAATGCTACAGAACATTTATGGAGGGCCTATCAGTACCAGATGCAAAGATGGTCTCATTCAAACTGCACAAAAACCTGTGGGCAAAGTTCTGATTCTGTCCCTTTTATAGATGGGGAAATGGAGAGGCCCTGTGGTCTTCCTGAGGTCACATGGCTGGTTGCTGTGTTACTACCCAGAATCTTGAATATTGGTTAATATGTTGTGCAACACTGTGAGGTTGATTCATTAGAAATGCTAATAGAAGCCAGCTGTGGTAATGTACACCTATCATCCTAGGACTCAGGAGGCTGAGGTAGGAAGGCTGCAAGTTCCAGACTAGCCTGGGCTACATAGTGAGACCTGGTCTCTGAAAAAGATAACGTTGCACACAGACACTTAGCTGTAACATGTGGAAGGCTTACTGGTCTTATTTTTGCTAGATGTTGATAATCAGGCTAGGCAAGGGACACTGGCTTGCTTGATTTCTTTCTTTAATCCTTTTGCCTGTTCAGGTTGTACAAATAAAACACTAAAAATATATAAGCTGGTCCAAAGCTGCAACATAACAAAATCTCATAGACATCAAATTAAAAGTTATTATGGGGCTGGTGAGATGGCCCGGTAGGTAGAGGGACTGCTTGTTGCCAAGTCTAATGCCTTGGGTTTGATCTCTGTAATAGAAGAGGAATTGTTCTTTGCCCTTTATATGCGTTCAGTAGAACGTGTGTGTGTGTGTGCATGGGTGTGTGTGTGCTCACATGTGTGTAAAAATAAATATAATAAAAAGTTATACTATGCCCCGGGCATGGTAGCATACCAACCCTTGGGAGACAAAGGCAAGAGGATCAAGAATTTGGGTCATCCTTAGCCACACAGCGGGTTCAAGGCCAGCCTGGGCTATATAAAATATATATTAGCATTTTAGAGACTGCCTGCTTCTAGAACCTCTGCTTGGTTCACTGTGTCCCAAGCCTTCCACAACATAAGGCCCAACTCCTGTGGACAGCCTCTGAAGACTGAGGGTTCTTGACCTCCACCTTAGGGAAGGACGGATCTTCTGGAAGGTTTCTCGGGGAAGTGTGACCTATCTATGGGCCTGGAATCTAGGAAGAGACTGGTCTGGTGGCCCTGAGCCAGGCTCCGGCCTCGTGAGCCCACGGTTGTTTAATAATATTTAATGTTTTTACTGCCTCGCTCTCGTATCTGTTCCACCAGTGATCTGCCTCCAGCTGCCGGCAGGCCGTAGCCCCAGCGTGTCCCTGCCAGCCCATCTGTTACCGAGAGACAGCTCTCACAGGACCTTTAAGAAGGGTGAACTTGTGCGGCAGAGACTAAGAGGGAATGAGGCCCGGGGGCCTGGACGTAGAAGGGCGTCCACCTGCATCAGCTTCATCCTCCATGTTCCCACCCTCCAAACCCCTTCATCCTCCATGTTCCCATTCCCAGCCCCTGAAATGGGCAAGCGAGGTCATGCAGAACACTCAGGCCCCCTAGGCGGCTTCCGGGTCCACGTTCAGCCCTTCTGTTCTTCTCTGTAGTTTCGCTCATCCTGTGGAAGCTGGGCATCTGGGAGAAGAGGCCACCACGAGGGACCTGAAGCAGGAGAGCGCCCTTGGCCTCGCTCTGTGTCCTCTTCTCCTTGCCATAGGGTCTCCGGGGACCTGACTGCACCTCCTCCCTGAACCGGCCTCCATCCTGTTCTACCCTGTTTCTTCCTGCTTTCCCCTTCCAGGCTGTTTGTCTGTCTGTCCTCCCTCCCAGGACGCACGGCTCTGTCCTGCCTCATGCCATCATGCATTGCTGTATGCAGTGGTCCCAGCTCTGCCGCCATTTCCCTTTCCACAGTTTCAGTTATCCACGGCCAACTGTGGCCTACCAAGGGTGGTACTTCCGTGGTCTGGAAAGAAATAGTTATTTGTTGTTGTTGTTTTCATTTTTTTTTTTTTAAGTTTTGTGCCTGTGTGTGGATATGTGTACATGGGTACAGTTGTCCTCGGAGGCCGGAGTTGTTGGATTTCCCCCTGTCAATGGAGTTCCTGGCAGTTACGGGGCTAAGAACCAAACTCAGACCCTCTGCAGAAGCAGTACATGCTCTTAACCCTTGAACCGTCTTCTCCAACCCCCAGCAATAAACGGTTCTTTTCAAAGAGCGTGCTGTTTCTGAGTAGCCTGATGGAATCTCGCTTTACAGCTGGAGGCATGAACCCTCCCTATGTCCAGTGTGTCCACACTGTGTATGCTACCCTCCTGCTGAAGACTCCTCCGTAAGTAGCCTTCTCCGTTATCTGAGCAACTTAGAGTTATCACAGAGGTGTGCGAGGCTTCAGCTCTATCTTAACTTTGCATGTCCCTTGAAGAAAAGGGGGCAGTGTTTGGTTTAGACCTTTCTCCTACATTTCGAGTTC
This sequence comes from Peromyscus nudipes, assembly GCA_902168325.1. NCBI lineage: Eukaryota > Metazoa > Chordata > Mammalia > Rodentia > Cricetidae > Peromyscus > Peromyscus nudipes. Next base: position 17,228 of record CABHPH010143510.1, read on the forward strand.
CTGGAGAGACTTCTGTAAGTGCCAGGAGCCTCATAGAAAAGGCAGAGGTAGCTTCCTTGTCATGCTGGGACCCCCAGGATCTAGTTCTGTGATTGTTTCACACTTAGTGCACTTGCTACAAGGACTTGAGTTCAGATTATGAGCTTTGTTCACACCCACAGATGAAGTGGCATTTTCACTATCCCTGGCCTGTCTCTGGAGCCCTTGACAGCTGACAAGGGCCTGGGATTCTGGGTAATGCCTTGGGCCCACATACCTTGTCCATAGGAACGTGATTTTGAGAAAGTTTCTTGGGGCTTAATTAAATCACCGAAGGATTTAGCTCTGTACAAAGCAGCAGCCGAGAGGCTCCTCAGGGCCGCGGCACATAGCCAGGGGCCAGTTCTTCCTGTGAGCCCTGCTTTCTCACTGTCAAATGGAGTGGTAGGGTCTATCTGCCACCCATCTGCATACAGCAGGCGCTCACTTTGTGCTGGGTTTATGAACTGACCGTGTGGTTCTGACCTAACACCGCCACCTTCTGGTAGAACAGCTTTGGTGCTGAAGGACTGTTCCGGGTTCAGCTCAGCAAGGAGGAATTCCTCCCAGGCAGAGGTTGATGGAAGGGGAACCTCACACACAAGGGTCACCTAGCTCCTCTGCTCTTGGGGAGCACAGAGCTCCATCAGCCTGTGGTCCCCGTGCCACCGCTGCCCATAACAAGCTCTTCCATTCCTCTGGGACAGCAGAGGCAGCATGGTGATGGGTTCCACCATCCACTGGCTGGTAGACTACCCCCCCTCCCCCCCCAGCCAATGACCCTCTCCCCCAACCAACAGGCAAAGGACCTTTCAAATGTTTACCTCAGTTACCCTTTTATTTTTCACTATTAATGCTAATTTCTCTGCATGCACCATTTTCACTAAAACCCCACAATTTTGGATATTCATTTAGCTCAAAGTATTTTCTCATTTTTTTTGAGGGTTTCCAAGACGTTTTCTCTGTTATTGATTTCTAATTTAATTTAGTTATGGTCAAAGAACATAGTTTGTATGATTTATGTCCTCTTAAATTCAGTGACTTGCTTTTTAACCCAGAATCCGGTCTATTTTGGTCAGTGTTCCAAATGCACTTGAAAAAAAAATGTCTATTTGCTGTGAGAGGTAGAGCTTTCTAGAAAGCATCCATTACATCCAGTTGGTTGACAGTCTTTTACATTCTTCATGACTTTGGGGACGATCTACTTGTTCTATCAATTATTGGCAGAGAAATGTTGGCATTTCCAACTGCAATTGTGGATTGTTTCTTTTCAAAAGAATTTTCTATTCACTCACATACATCTCATTTCTGGTGTCCTTTACTCCATTTTATAGATCCAAGGTTCTTTCTGGTATTTTCTTTATGTTTATTCTGTATTACTTCCTGGAATGCTTTTTTCTAGCTCTGATCTGTTGCTACCAAGTTCTCTCAGCTTTGTTTGTTGGGAAGAAACAACTCTGTGCCTTCATGTCTGGAGGACATCTTTGCTAGGTATAGAATATAGCAGGATAATAATCTCGACTCTCCCCCCAGAAAATTAAACTGATTTTATTGTCATCTGATCTGCTCAGACAAGGAATCTAGTGTCATTTTATCTTTGTTCCTGTCTAGGTCTTCCTTATCGCTGTTTGTTTGTTTGTTTGTTTAGATCTTATTACTAGTTTTTAGCATTTGGTTTTTCTACGTCTTGATGAGCATCTATCCATGGAGCACCTTGAGTGTGTGTGATTACAGTTTATAAATAATTTCTCCTCTAATGTTTGCTTGCTCACTTTGAGATAGGGACTCACTCTGTTGCCCGGGCTGGCCACAAACTCCCAGGCTCAGACAACCCTCCTGCTTTTGCTTCCCAAGTAGCTGCTGAATTTACAGTATGTACCTCTGAGCCCAGCTTCCTCTACCTTCTAGAACACAGCTAATGTGACTACAGTTGTTTTACTGTTCATGTCTGCTCTATCATTTGAGACGAGTTGGACCCTGTTTCCATTACATGATTTTCTTTCTACCGATGTGGCTCTTAATGTTTGGCCTTTTTACATGACTATCTATTTTTAGTCCCCAATGCTTAATATTGCAAATTTTCTATTGTAAGTACCCAATGCTGAAGTTATTCATCCTTTCTTGAGTTTTATTTCCAAATGTGGCTTGCTTCCTGCAACCATTTGCTCCTGGAATTTAGAAGGCAGGGTCTCTTTTCCTTCTATTCATCCCTCCCTGGTGTCTGTGTCTCACAGAACCGTGGCACACCTATCAAAGAAATTTGGAGCTTTGGCGTTAGTTCAGTCAGCCAAGTGCCTGCTTTACAGGAAGCTGAGTTCAATGCCCAGAGCCCATATTAAAAGAAAAGCCAGGCACTCACTTGGGCAGCACATATACTAAAATTGGAAAAACACAGAGAAGATTAGCATATGGCCCCTGGGCAAAGGGTGACACACAAATTTGTGAAGCATTCCATATTAACTTGTCATCCCAGGGCTGGGGAAGCAGAGATGGGCAGATCCCTGGAGCTCCTAGCCTAAAGGCCACACCTGCTTGGCATATTCCAGGCCTGTGAGAGACCCTGTCTCAAACAAACAACATTGATAGTATGTGGGAGCAACAGCTGAGCTTGCCCTCTGCCTTTCTCAGACAGGCACATGCATGTGTGAGCAGTGTGCACCTGCAAATGCATGAGCACACACATACACACACCCTGATGTCACCCAGCAGTACTTAGCCTTTGTAATTCTCTATTTACATATAGTAAGATGCCACGGAGTTCATGCTGATGTCCTGACTATCGAACCTCGGCCCCCCCCCCCACTCCCTTGCTTATTTGTAACTTATCTGCATTGTAACTCAGCTACCTGTGATTTATCTTTTGAACTCTGGTGAATGATTGACTCACACACCCCTGTGAGAAACAAACTTCCCTGGACCCCCCCCCCCCCAGTACAGTGTGGATTTCTTATTCTCTTTGCTCCTCCAGACCCCAACTGAAACCCTCTTTTCAAAAGTTACTTGATCAGTGTTTCTCTCTCTACCCTTTCAGTGAGGTTTTGGCCACACTGCAATGGTTTCATCTGTTGGAGGCCTGGCTTCCCTCCCGAGCTCACTGCTATCCTGCTGTTAAACTGCTTTTAATTTGCACCCAGTGAGAGCTCACTCCTGTGGTGGATGGTGCCCAGGCTTTGGAAAGAAAAAAAATGCATAGACTGGGCAGGGGAGAAGGCTCAGTAGTTGGGAGCCAGCACTGTTCTTGCAGAGGCCCTGAGTTCCGTAGACCCAGCACCTACCCTAGGCAGCTTACCTGTGACTGCAGGGGAATCCGACGCCTCTGGCCTGCATGCGCATGCACACACCCACACACTGACAGACAAAAATGCAGAGAGGCTGAATCCAACCCCTCCATCCGCCATGACCCCATCTGGAGTAGACCCTTCACCCTGAAACTTTCCTTGTGAAGCCCCTTCAAGTTAGCATCTCCTTCACCATCCAATAGCTACCACTCTTCTGTTTTCCCATCCCTAAAGCTCTGCATTTTCCGGAATAGATTCCTAACAATATGTGGCCTCTCTCCCTCCCTTCTTCCTTCCTCACCCCTTTGTTTGTTTGTTTGTTTGTTTGTTTGTTTGTTTGTTTGTTTTGAGATAGGGTTTCACTTAGTGGGCTCAGACTAGCCTGGTTGAACACTTAATCCTCCTGCTTCCGCCTCCTGAGCACTAGCGTTACAGGGCATTGTGCCAGCCTCAATATGTAGCCTTTTTAGTCTGATTTCCTTCTCTCAGCAAAATCCATTGAAGGATCTTCGGCATTGTGGCGTTCATCAATGGCTTTCCCTTTCTCCGAGTCGCATTCCATCTCCTAGCTGCGTCGCGGCTTGTTTATCCATTCATCTCTCGGAGCGGGTATTGATTGTTGTCGCTTGCCCTTTTATTCTCCTAATGATGTCTTTTGAACAATATAATTTTTCAATTTTAGTATGCTCAAATTCATGGCGGTGCCCCTATGGTTAGTGCTTTCGTCTATTGTTAAACAATCTTTGCCTCGGGGTTAAGAAGATTTTCTGGGTTTAAGAAAAAAAAATGTTTCTGAAGTTTGACTACTAGTCCTCTATATGAGACCATGGCTCAATCCGGGACTGCTTTTGAGTTTTGTGTGAGGTAGGGAATAAGATCCATCATTCCCCCATGTCACTGTCCACCAACCCAGTACCAGGGCTTGCTGACTCCCCTTCTGGATGCATTACAGAGTCTTCTGCACCGTCGATTGTGCACATCTGGTATTGGAGTCTCTATTCTGGCCCTGGTTCATTTGTTCTTACATCACATCAGTCTCACGGTCTCAGTCCCCAGGGCTCTGGTCCTGGTCTTCCTGGCTCATAGAATTGCCTTTGCTGTTCTGAACTCTTTTTCGAATCTCCACATAGAGAATCAGCTTGTCAGTTTTCACGAAAATAGCAGCTGGAAGACTTCGGCTAGAACTGCAGTGACATTATGGATCAACTTGGGAAGAACTGGAATCTTATTATTGAGCCTTTCAATCTGTGACTAAGATACATATGAGAAAAAAGCTTTAAAGACACTGAGACGAGGTTTAGTTTCATCCTTCTTCCAGGACCTGAGATCCATCCACTCAAATGTCTGTGACCAGGTAGGACCTTATAAGTGGAGCTTCCTCTTTTCCAGGTAAACTGAGGCTTCTATTCAAAATTGAGGGGGGATGCTCTGTGCCCTTCCTGTCAGCCACTCCTTTCCTCAACAGATCCTCTTACATGTTTCAAATGTAAAACGGGAGTGTAGGTGCATCATCACGGTTACCTGAAGACGGAAGCCGGAGGATCATAAGTTAAGGCCTGCCTGGGCTACAGTGAGTTCAAGGCCAACCTGGACCACTTATTGAAAACGTGTCTCAAAATGAAAGTTTTCAAAGTGAAAAAAGAGGGCTGGGATATGCCCTCAGGGGGAGAAGTACTTTCATGAGACCCTAGGTTCAACCTTTAACACTATGAGAAAAAAAATGCTTATACATTAATAATACTTTTGTTTTACTTTTAATATTTGGTGTGTGTGTGTGTGTGTGGGTGTGTGTATGTGTGTGTGTGTTTGAACACCCATGCGAATGTGCGTGCACACACACAGGCCACAGATTATCAATGGAGCTTAGAGGACACCTTTGGAAGTCAGTGCTTTTCTTCCACCACGTGGGCCCCAGAGACTGAAATCCCCTCCCCTGTCTCAGGACTGAACTCAGGTCATCTGGCTCAGCCGCACCTTTACCTGCTGAACCATCATGCAGCCTAATCATATCATTTTAATAAGAGTTGACAACAGTGATCAAAAAGGACATAATATTCAAAACTAGGAGCAGGGGAGATGGCTCAGTTGCTAAAAGTACTCACCACAAAAGCATTAGGACCTGGGTTCGGATCCCAGGACCCAGGTCAAAGCAGGGCACAGTGTCAGGGGCACCCCTGTAACCCCAGCTGGGGCGGGCTTTGCAGAGACAGCAGGTGCCTGGAGTTCACTGGCTACCCAGCCTACCCAATTAGTGAGCTCCAGACTCAGGGAGAGACTCTCTCTCAAAAACTAAGGTGGAGGAGGCTGGAGACGGCTCAGCAGCTAAGAGTGCTGGCTGCTCTTGCAGGGGACTCAGGTTTGGGTCCCTGCACCACCCTGTAGCTCACAATCACCCATAGCTTCAGTCCCAGGGGACCCATTGCCTCTTCTGATCTCCCCAGATCATACATGTGGTGCACCCCATCAACAGGGAAGCACATGTGTGAGGCACATACACATCAAACAAATAAATAACACATAAATCTTTTAACAACAAGGCGAAAGGAAATGCCTGATGACAGACAGGGCTGAAGAGATGGCTCTTTGGTTAAGAGAGTGTACTTGCTCCTGCAGAGACCACGAGATCCATCCCCAGCATCCATGTTGGGCAGCTTATAACTGCCTAGAACCCCAGTTCCAGGGGGGATCTGATACCACTGGCTCCAAAGGCTCCTGCACTCATGTGTACACACACACACACACACACACACACACACACACACACCCCACACACAATTCAAAATAAAAATAAATCTCAAATGTGTTTTAAGAAGAGAAAATGCCCACTGCTGACCTCTGACCTCCACATGTGTGTGTGCGCACACATGTATACACCCACATGAACACCTACATGCACCACACATACACACACAAAATAAAAGAAAAAGAAAACAAAATTTAAAGAAAGAGTGTTTAAAGATAGCCACCAGTCATTAAGATTCAAATAGCAATGAGAAAATTTAAGGGAAATAATATTATTTGAGGTCTTTTTTAAAAACACAAAGTCTTAAAAATCCAGCAGTTGGTAGCGCACGCCTTTAATACCAGCACTCAGGAGCCAGAGGCAGGCAGATCTCTGAGTTCGAGGCCAGCCTGGACTACAGAGTAAGTCCCAGGACAGTCAGGGCTACACAGAGAAACGCCGTCTTGAGAAAAAAAAAAAAAAAAAAAGGCCAAGTGTATCCATGATGTCGTTATTGAGTCACTGACATATTTTTATGAGCATTTTTTTCCAGCAACTGTAAAAAACCTCTTTCTGACTAGGCATTAGCTAGAGAAATGGCAAGGAGATATTTTTAAGCTAAGTCCAAATATTTTCCCTCTGACTTTCATCGTAAAATCAAATCTCTCATTCAGCAGCTTCAAGAGGATCTTTTAGAAAACAAAACAACACAATAGCAACAACATCAGCAACAACAACAAAACGTTTAATTGGGTGGGGGGAGGCAGAGACCGCAATCTTTCTAGTCAACAAACTGTAGTTTCCATTTCGAAAAAAATCTGCCAGCATCGGGGTTTATTTCCATCTTTGTTGGTCTCACCATGGAAAAAGGGAGATGTCGCTGCTGAGTTACCTGTATAAATTTCTGCGCTGACATGTTTATATTCCCGTTGCTCAGAACGCCTTCAAGCTCGGGTACACGCTCTTCCTGAAATGGAAGCACTGCTCCGTCAATTGTCACTTCCTTCCTCCCTTAGAGGATTGAGGGTTCTTAAATGAGTGTGAAATTGAACGCAGATGATAACTCTCTGGACGCATCCCAAAATTTATGGGTTCAGATCTCAGATTGTTAGCGTTAATAGCATTTTTTTTTTTAAACTGGAACATGGTAAACTAAACAGGACCTGGGATGGTGAGGGAGCAGGGACCTGGGATGGTGAGGGAGCAGGGACCTGGGGTGGTGAAGGTGTGGGGACCTGGGGTGGTGAAGGCGTGGGGACCTGGGGTGGTGAAGGTGTGGGGGGCCTGGGGTGGTGAAGGCGTGGGGGCCTGGGGTGGTGAAGGCGTGGGGGCCTGGGGTGGTGAA
>CABHPH010143510.1:24600-36259 GCA_902168325.1 Peromyscus nudipes
GCGTGGGGGCCTGGGGTGGTGAAGGCGTGGGGGCCTGGGGTGGTGAAAAGGAATCCCTTCTGCAGTGCCTCTCTGACTGTTCTGTCTGCCCCAGAGGACTTGGGCTGGAGGGTCCCCAGCCTTCTGTCATTCAACTCACGGTAGAGAGCCAGCTGCATCCCCCAGGTACTTAGAAACCTCTCTGCCGGGCCATTTCCACCAGACTCCATCTGGAGCTGTGTAGATTCTAAGTGATACCTCATCACAGTGTCTGGCCATCCCTCTGGGAAATAGAAAGGCGGGGAGCCTGGGAGACAAGGAAGCTGCCTTTGGTTGGAATAAAAGCAGGTGTGGGACACTCTGTTGGTGGTCCTGGAGTTGTTAGAGTCAGAGCCTGGGCCCTGGCGGCCTTAATGAGCTAGGCTCCACCACCTGTCCTCAGGAGGCCTGTTAAAGAGGCAGGCAACAGCAGAAAAGGGAGATTTAGTCAACGTGGTCACATTGAGAAGAGCGACAGAGACATCCGGCACCCCTCCAGCACCAGCTATTCTGTCTTCTGGGTCCTGACATGGGGTTCAGGTTCATAGCAGGAGGTATATGCGCCAAACTGAGTAGTCCTAGCAAAGGTGTGTCCCTGCCCGTCATTGGCCATTTTGTCCGGACTCCAGTCGCTCCTTAAATGTGGTCTGACAAGTTGTGAGAACCAAAAATCTCAGCGTGGAGATAGCTTCCTCCTCTGGCTGGCCTCCACCTTCAGCCTTTACTGTCTCTCGGCATGAGATTCTTGGGGAGATTCCAATGTCATGGGGGTCCATTGCATCAACAGTCTGATAGCCAAAAGGAGGGGCTCTTTAGTGTCTCTTTCCTATATCAGGCTTCAGGGGTGCCTGGATTGGCAGCCCTGACTCTTACAGGCTGCTCTGATGATACAATCCTACCTTGGCTTTGGCTTAACATCTGCCTTGCTGTCCTCTAGAGAGCAGCGCCTCTTGCTCCATGCTCTGGTTCCTCCTCCTCGACTGCCTGATGGGTTTATCGCTGCGCTCTCTGCCAGTTTCTTCCTCTGCTGGCAATTCTCACTTTTAGAGAGACAGTTCCTGGGGCCAGCCCCCAAGTGTTCCCAAGCCACTCCATGTCAGTCCAGCTTCCATGTTTGCACTTCGTTGAGAAAATGATTTTATTAAAAGTAAGAAGTTTTGAGGCTGGAGAGATGGCTCAGCGGTTAAGAGCACTTGCTGCTTTTGCAGAGGACCTGAGTTCGGTTCCCAGCATCCACATGGCAGCTAACAACAGTCTGTAACTCAGGTTCTGGGTGATCCAGTGCCCTCTTCTGGCCTCTGAGGGCAATGCACACATATGGTACACATACATACATGCAAGACTCTCACACATTAAAAATAATTTAAAAAACATTTATTTATCCTGTATGCATATGTGTGAGGGTGTGCACACTATAGTATGCATGTGGAGATCAAAAGACAATTTGTACTTCTCTCCTTCCACATGTGGGTCCTGGGAATCAAATCCAGGTCATGAGGCTTAGCAGCAAGCACTTTTATACACTGAGCCGTCTTACACACACACACACACACACACACACACACACACACACACACAAAACCACCAGCTTATTCTTTAAAATCTTATTGTGATCTTTTGAAATAGCGCTGTGTAGAGAGCTGGGTCTAGTTTGGGTGTTTCATTTTTTAATTGACACATAACGTGCATATTTATGGGATACAGCTAGTTTGTTTTATTTTTAATAGCTGTCATAACTGATTCAAAGAGCAGAAGTGTATCATGGGATGCATGTATTAAATCACAGCCCTCAGTTTTCATCCCCATCTACCAATTAAAGGCTTTTTATTGAGCTGAGCTAGGAATCATGCCTCTTCCTTTGTGTCAGCCAGTGGTTTTACAAGCTAATTGGAAAGCTTTACCTTTTGATATTTTTTGAACAAGCAGGCTCAATATCCGCCTACATTATTTGGGCAAATTTCAAACAGGTTAGGAAAAAAAATGTTTCTAATATTTACAGGCATGTCCACGTAAACACTTTTTATAGGTGATACCACCGTTTTAGGGACAGCAACAACAAAGAAAGGCCCTTCAAAACAGTCTCTCCAAAATACCAGCGACAATGGCAAAGATTCCTGTTCCAATGAGTCACCTAAGTTCTCTGGAGTAGTCAGTCAAATGAAGTTGCATTTCCTCCTGCTGAGCAACAGCCGCGTACACCTTACAAATAGTATGAAATATTATTAGCAAAATAATGGGTGGAAAATGTCAACCGCCGCTTGTCATCATAACAGGCCAGCAAGTGTGAAACACTTGTTTGTGCAGGAAAAAAATATGTAACTCATCTACGGGTGTACGGCTCCTTTGAGAGCGCTGTCTCAAGACGGCCAGCAAGCCTCCCTGTGGTTGGAAAGATGCCCAGTCCCTCGTCTCTGATCACAGATCCTTGTATATGTGTTGCTATAAAACTCTAAAAAGTATACCTAATCAAATCGATGATTCCTGCTGCAATTTCTGAATGTCCCGACTTATTGTCCTGGTCACAGCACCCTGAAGAAAAATCTCCAGGGAAATTAACATCAACTCACCTTCTTTTTTTTTTTTCCCCATCATAGACAGATTTTCCATCAGTGATTACACTCAAGTTCACCCATAAGTAGTGGTGCAGTGTGTGTGTGTGTGTGTGTGTGTGTGTGTGTGCACGTGTGTGTAGGTCAGAGGTCAATATCAGGAGTCCTCCTCAATTACTCTCCACTCTAATTTTTTGAGACACGGTCTCTTCAGGAGCCCACCAATTCGGCTAGGCTGGCTGGCTAGTGAGCTCCAGGGACCTTCCTGTCTCCAGCTCCCTAGATTATAAATGTGCTCTGCCACACCTGACTTCTTATGTGGGATCTAGACTCAGGTTCTTGGAATTGCATGGGAAGCACTTTACTAAGCCAGCTCCACACCCTTGCTTTTTGTCTTTTAAGGCTAGGTTTTGCGGTATAGTCCGGGTCAGCCTTGAACTCATGGTCCTCCTGCCTCAACCTCCCAATTGCTGGAATCACAGGCCTGTACCACCACGTACAACTAGAAATGATGTCTTCATTATTTATCCTGTAACACCTTCCTCTTTAGCAGATCAGAGACATATGGCTCTTCATGTAGTCCATTATTAAATCAAAACCTAGGCATTTAATCCGAGTTAGAAACATCTGTACTTTTAACTACTTCTCAAAGCCTTGGCGGCGTGAGAGCCATTTCTCCTCATCTTCAGGAATTCTCTGCATTTCCCAAGGTTGTATTGTATATACCATTATTCTTGCTGTCATCAACTCCCAACTTCTGGGGTTCCGGTCTAAGAAGGGTGTGTATATTCCGAGAATTCCTTCTCTGAGAAGATATATAAACATATGCATTAGCCTTATAAGGTCCCGACGACAAAAAGTCCACCTAAGGAACCAATGAGTTTCGTGGACTTCAGAGTACGGGTGAGGGGATGCTTACAGGACCGCGAGTGACCCTGCCATACCAGAAAGTCTTTACCCAGCATGGCTTCCCTCTAGCCACACAGATGGGGGTCCCTTTCATTAACCTCCCCCAGCTCTTATATTCGAACACCCCAAGACCCCCAGGTCATTTGCAATTAGGACAGAATTGCAGACAAAGGGCTGGGAAGAGTGGCTGGAGTCCCAGAAGAGGGTTCGTGCTTTTGCAAATTTCTCCTCCTCTGAGGAAACATCAGTAGCCAACCAGCCCTATCACGATGGTCGCTTGAAAACAGGCACAGCTGGACTAAGGAAGACGGTGACTGTTTTGCCTAGAGGATGTCACACTGCCGCCCCCGCCCCCTCCGTGTGTGTGTGTGTGTGTGTGCATGCGTGTGTGTGTGTGTTTGTGTGTGTGTGCGCGCGTGTTGTGCGTGCGCATGTGTGTGCATGCGTGTGTGTGTGCGCGCGCGCGTGCGCGCGTGCGTGCGCGTGTGCGTGCATGCGTGTGTGTGTTTGTGTGTGTGTGTGTGTGTGTGTGTGTGTGTGACAGGTCAAAGGGAGAGCGACTTGATCTTCCAGTACCCACCCACCCCCCATCCCAAGCCCTAACACCACCACCACCATCAACCCCCTCACTCCCAGCCGAGGCCTGCAGTAGAGGCCCCAGGGGAAGGAGGACTCCACGTCATTCCCTAGCTGGAAATGTGCGGTGGTGGGGAGCTCGCTGACCTGCCTTGTGCCTGACTGAGCACAGGCTCCGAGAATTGAAGCAAGGACACATTGTTTCGTCTGTCTGGATTCTCAAGCCTTCTCGGTATGGAGCAAAGCTGCATTTCAAACAGGAGAAGACCTCAGCGCTGGCACCTTCTTGCTGTTCGCTTTTATCTGCGTTACAAACATTATCTCCAACTGTGGTTTCCTTGCAGGAGTCTTGTTAAGCCATATATCCATTTGTGAGAAGAGTTAATGTAGTTAAAATTTGGTCACATAATTGATAAAGCCACTTAGCTAGGTACTTGGGACATAGGAGTTCAAGCTATCAGCGTCAATTAGAGATAGGGAAACTAGGTATTTCTGGGTATGTTAAAAGAAGGGGAGCTCCAGCCTGAAGCGAGCGTGGTTTTTTGAGTGGGTCAGCCTGGACTCCCTTGCGTCATGGCCACTTCTGGGACATGTATATGATATATGTATATATTTCTCCATAATACATTATCTATGTATGTATGCCTATGATGCATATGTAGATGTATAAAACAGACACTCGTGGCTTGAGGAGCTCACAAAGCATGTTGCTTGGTGTGTTCATTTACTAAGTACCACACACTCTGTGACTCACATAATAGAAACATTGTCTCATAACTGCTAAGGCTAGAAGCCCAAGACCGGGGTGTAGACAGGGTTGCTTCCTTCTGAAGACTTGACGAAGGGTCAGTTCCAGGCTCTCCCTCCCTTCTGCAGGGTTGCTGGCGATCTTTGACGTTCTTTGACGTGTAGAAGCTTCTTCGTGATGTCTGCCTCCATCTCCATGTGGCGGTCTCTGAGAACACGTATCCACGTCCAGTTTCCCTTTCTATAAGGACAGCATCGTATGTTATGAGGATCCCTCCTCTGTGTGATGTCACTTCAACCTAGGGAATTATGCCTACAACTCTATTTCCAAATGAAGTCATATGCTGAGGTGGGGTGGTTTACTGCTTTGACGTGGGAATTTTGGAGGGGACACAATTCACCTATAACACTGGCCTCCACTCTAGACCCCCCTGACAGAAGACCTCTGAGGGTGAAAGCTTGTGACATTTATGCAGCGTTTATCATGCACATACCATAATGTGACAATCACGCTCTTCTCAGTTTTCACAACACTGTTCTTTGTTTTGTTCTGTTTTTGAGACAAGGTCTTGCTATATACCTCTGGCTGGCCTGGTACCCCCTTATGTAGCCAAGGCTAGCCTCTGCCTCCCAAATTCTCCTCCCTCAGCTTCCCAAGGGCTAGGATTAGTAGGGTGCACCACCATATTGAGCTCGAATTTTTAGAACACTTAACATGAGCTCTATCCCCTTCGATATTCCAGTGCACAGGACAAAACCGGGAACTCCAAGCATAATGTTGTATAGCTGGTTCGTCATCCTGCATGGATGAAGCTCTTCAACTGTCCAACACGAATTCACGTGTTTAAGAACAACCCCAAGTGACCTGCATGCTGAGTAAAATTTGAGAGCTGCAGAGCCACCTGGAGTGACACACAATGTCTCATCTCAAATACAGTGATGGACAAAATAAAAGCACGCATTTCAATGTGTGACTGAGTTCTAGGAGAATGAAAGGAAAAAAAAATATCCCAAATGTCAGAACGGGAGAACTGAAGCGAGAGAGCTAAGCATTGGCTGATCCGAGCGGGGCAGCTCTAGAGATCGTGGGTCTGTATGGAACAGTGGTTCTCAGCCTTCCTAACGCTGCGACCCTTTAATGCAGTTCCTCAGGTTGTGGTGACCCCCAACCACAAAATTATTTTGTTGCTACTTTGTAACTGTAATTCTGAATTGTAACGTAAATGTCTGTGTTTTCTGATGGTCTTAGGCGACCAACTAAGGGTTCACAACCCACAGACTGAGAACCACTGGCATAGATCCTTAGCAGCGGGCCCATGCCAGGTCATTTGCACAGCTGAAGCAGAGAGGCTGAGCCAAACCCCTCTGCATGAAACATGCGCCCCTGAAGAGATGCCTTGTCATAGCAAAGGGAGCTAGAAAAACACCAGAGAGCCACTTCAACTGATTAGAACTTTGGGAGCTGGGTCTCTACTGTATACTCACATCTGCTCTGCGGGTTTGCAGGGTCAGGCGGCTTAGTCAGGGTACATATAAGAACAGGGATTTGAGGGAGGTATGAGTTATTAGGGTTTGTTTTGAAGTACAGGAGAGAGCTGGAGTGTGATAAGGTCTGCTGGGCGGGGACACTGAGCAGCTGGGGAAAGGCATCCTAGGAGGTGGGAATGGATCGGAGCCCCAGAGAGTGAGCCGAGGGTGTATCAAAGCTGAACTTGCTACTTTTAAAGATTGCCAAGCATCCTTGCGTGTGGATCCCTACTGAGCTCTATGCTAATCAGCTGTTACTATAATAAAACACTGGAGGAGATCATGTTAGAAAGACATTACAGCTTTACAGTTTCAGCCCTTGGTTAACTGTCCCCGTCGCTTTGGGGCCTGTTGTGAGGCAAGGCATTATGGCAGGAGGGTGTTAGAGAAGGAAGGTGCCCACCTCGTGGTCCCTGGGAAGCAAAAGTAATAAGAGCTGGGGTCCCATGATCCTCTTTGAGGACACATCTCACCAATGTCCTACGACTTTTCACTGGGACCTACCTTTTACAGCTTCTACTACTTCCTGGGGATGAAGCCTACAACATACAGGCTTCGGGGAGACCTTTATAATCTGAACTATAGCAAACTCTGATGAGCTCTGCCCCGAAAGCCCTCTCACCCCCTGCCCATTCCTGGGGCCTGGAGGGAGAGTTGCCAGCTGTATCTGAATTGGCAAATGGTGGCTGGGATGTCACAAGCCCACATGGAGGAACGTCAGCCTAGGAGGGAGCTCATTCACCAAGGCCAGGGCCAGTTTGAGGGAACCAGAGTTGCTAAGATCGCATGGCCCTTGGTAATTTGGGACTCTGATTTGATTGTGTGTGTGTGTGTGTGTGTGTGTGTGTGTGTGTGTGTGTCTGTGTGTCTGTGTGTGTGTCTGTGTCTGTGTGTCTGTGTGTTTGGGAAGGGGTGGGGTGGGGTGGCGACTGAAGCCAGGGCATCACGCATGCTAGGCAAATGCTCTACTGCTGAGTTTCATTTCCAGCCTGGGCACCTAATTTGAAAACTGCTCTGTTAATTGTGATATTTGTGGTGGTTAAATAACAACTACAAGCTCTCATTGGCCGAGTTATTTATCAGACACTCTCATTGGCCGAGTTATTTATCAGACACTGGGCAATTCTCCTGCTTAGTCTTCATGGCCAGTCCTACATGGTAGACATACTTATTATCTCTCTACTTTATACAAGTCTTTAACTCTGACAGCTAGTTAATGAATGTATCTATATGGCAGTTGTTCCCTAACGACACAACATTAAACCTAGGTCTGCTGACTGCTACATCAATATGTTAATAGTTGTTAACTCTGGGGAGTCGAGTATAGATATCTGACTTTTGTTTTTTTCTTTATCCATTTTTTATTTTTCCAAGTTTTACATGTAAAATGGAGGGAAATTTAATAGCCATTAAAAAAAAAAACCTCAATAAGACAATGCACAAAAACACACGCATGTATGCACATACCCACAAGCCATTGGAATGTGTGCTCAGGAGGAGATGTGGGTGAGCAGAGTGATGCCAAGCAGGGTCCCTTGTCCTGGGTTCCTCCATCACCCCCAGGGTCCTGCTTCACCCTACCTTGTTCTTTTTGTCTCAGCCCAGGATGCAGCGCTGACGGCAGGTGGAAGAGGTTTGGGGAGGCAACACCCTGGCCCTGATAGACCTTGTCTCCCTCACCCCCATCACAGGTCAACCCTTTCAGAGACCGCATCTGCAAGGTATTCTCACACAACAATGTGTTCTCCTTTGAAGATGTACTGGGCATGGCGTCGGTGTTCAGTGAGCAGGCCTGCCCCAGCCTGAAGATTGAATACGCCTTTCGCATCTATGGTGGGTACCTTGGTTGGGGCAGTGGTGCTGAGTGGGAAGGAGGAGGGGGCCAAAGATAACCTGCCCCATCTGAAATCCAACAACATTAGCTCATTGATGGGATAGTGTAACTGGGATTTGCTAGGTCTTGATGAGTATATATCATATTTCTTAAGCACTGTGAAATAACAAAGCAGGTTGAGAATCTGAGCTCTGATAGACAGAGGCCCTTCCCTCCACGTTATCTATAGAAGTGGCCTTTATTGTTGCTGTGACCAACATACCTGACAAGGAGCACCTCAGGGGAAGGAGAATTTACTGGGGGCTCTATTTGAAGGCATGTAGTCCATCGTAGCAGAGACAGCAAGGTGACAAGCAGGCCGCAGGAGTGGGAATGTGTGGCTGAGACTTCTCACCTCCTTATATGTTGATGGAACAGAAATCAGAAGCAACACAGGATGCTGGGTGGTACTGTAAGCTTCCAGTCCTGCCCCTGAAGAAATCTGTTCCCTCCCCAGCTAGGTTCCTCCTCCCAAAGGTCCCACGGTCTCCAGCCGTGGAGTTCCAGCAGCTGGGAAACAAATGTTCAAACACATGAACCTGGGAGGGCTATTTCAGGTTCAAATCGTAACGCCACTCAAGGGCACTGGGGTCGCCGAGGGCAGGCCAGAGAGAAAGAGACGGCACATACGGGTGTGAAGGACTTGGGCTTGTCTGGCAGGAAGAAGACTGGATGGGAACTTGAGAGACATGAGGCACTGGAGCCAGCTCTGCGTGCGGTGACTGCGTAGTCTTGAACAAGTCATTTCATTTTCCTGCGAATCCGTTCTATCATCTTGAAAGCGAAGGACTTGAGAGAGATCATCTCTGAGGTCTTTGGTATCTGCCCTTCTCCTTGTATTGTCCCCATGGCACAGTGGGATACTCGGACCTCCCAAAAGCAACCGAAAAGGAAAAAAAAATCTTGACATACCTTCCAACAGACCATGAATATCTTTGAGTACATCATGGTAACTCCTTTGCTTGCCCAGGCAGACTGGCATGGATGAGCGCCACCCTTTCTGTTTAAATAGCCCATCCAGCTCCTCCTGTCCTCAGACATCAGTGAGCAGAATCATGCAGGCTGAGGAAAACCTCAACTTGCTAGATGTGGTGGCGCACACTGGTAATCCTCACACTCGGGAGGCTGAGGCAGAAGGATCATAAATTTGAAGACAAAGTGGGCTACCTTGTGAGACCTTGTCAAGGGCTAGTGTTAGAGCTCAATGGTAGAATGCTTGAAGGACACACAAGGCTCCAGATTTGATTCTCAAAGTAAACAAACAGAACCTCAGAACCCTCTCTAATCTGGAGAACCCGGATGACAGGATTGCAGTCTGAATTAAACCTAAAGTGTCAGCACTGTTTTGGAGAACTATAACAGGACTCAACGTCTTGACACTGGAATATCTACAATACCCCAAATGAAATCTAAAAGTGACCTGATATGCAAGAAAATTCTTTTAAATCTTGCTGCCGTCTCCAGAAAGGAGACTGGCTCTGACATGACCCAGATACTGAAATTCACTGATAAAGAGTCCTAAAACAGCCGCCGTCACAGTCGTCAGCTCCTCAGAGAAACAGAAGCAACGAAAAGGAGAAAGAGGGTGTGTGTGTGGGGGGGGGGCACGGGAATGGGGAGGGGGAGGGAGAAAGAGAAAGACAGGACTATAGGATTCACTGGATGACTCTGGTGACCAGCGAACCCACAATCTGCTGTAAGTGAGACATCCCGGAAAGACGATGATTTAATTCAACCCAAAGGTACAAGGGCCAAGAGCACTGTTGACCAAGGACAGAGCAGAAAGAAAAACTCCTCTGTCCTCTGTCTTGTGCGCTATTGGGCCTTTGCTGGACTGGATGCTGCCCACCCACAGTAATGGATGTGGTCTTGTTTTTCATTTTCATGAATGTGGGCTTTGTTTTTAATTTTTACTTGTTTTTTAAATTCTTAAAAAAATGTGTGTGTGTGTGTGTGTGTGTGTGTGTGTGTGTGTGTGTGTATAGTGTGTGAATGCAGTGCTCAAGTAGGCCAGAAGAGGGTGTTGGATCCCCTGGACTAGGTGATTGTGAGCCTCCCAACATGGTTGCTGAGACCCAAACTCAGGTCCTCTGCAAGAACAGTACACACTCCAAACAGATGAGCCTCCTCTCCAGCCCTGATTATTTTTTTAATTCTTTGATGACATCACACCTGTATGTAATGTATTTCAGTCATCTTCACCTCCTTACCCTCTTTCACTCCCTCCTACTGTACCCTTCAACAAGAGGCCCCTTCCACTTTCGTGTGTGTGTGTGTGTGTGTGAGAGAGAGAGAGACAGAGACAGAGACAGACAGAGACAGAGACAGAGAGATCCATTGTATTTGACTAGGGTTGCTTGCGTGAGAATGACTGAAGGGTGTTGACTGAAGCATGGGCAGTTTACCGGTGGTTACACTACTGAAGAAAATTACTCCCGCCCCTCACAACTGTCACTTGCTCCTGACTCAGGAGCGAGGCCTCCTGAGGCTGCCCTCCCCCAGCCGTGAAGGGACTCTCTCCTGCCGTTCTGAATGTGACCTTCTTTATTCAGTTTACCGATTCACATGCTAATCTCTTCCAGAAATCCTCTCACAGACACACCAGGAAATGATTTTTTTCTGCCTTTATCTGGGCATTCCTCAGCCAAGTCAAACTGACACATAGGATTGACCATCACAACCACCATTTCCAATAAAGTAAAAGGAAATCTGCACACACACACACACACACACACACACACACACACACACAGAAATGAAAGGATATGAAAGCTCATCAGAAAAATACAACTATGAGAAGGAGTTAAATGGGCTGGGCCTCGTAGCATTGACCTGTAATTCCAGCTGCTCCAGAGACTGAGGCAGGAGGATCACATGGTCGAAGTCTCCCTGGGCTACAGAGTGAGTTCAAGGCTAACCTGGGAAACTTAGCAAGTCTCTATTACAAAATTAAAAAAAAAATGAGAGTGTTGGAATGTGGCTTAATGGTGGACCACTCACTTAGCATGCAATAGCCTTTAGGTTCATACCCCACTACGAAACAGCTGAACAAACACAAAAACCCATCTGAAATCAAAATTCACTGATGGGCTTCACAGGAGAATTGAGATAACGGGAGGGAAGGGTAAATCTGAAGACAGATGCAGGGGAAAAAATCTGAATAACAGAGAAAGCAAATATTGAGAGAATTAAAGAACAGGCCCTCTGGGACACCCAGAGTTAGAAAGGTCGACTGTACAACCAGGTGATCCAATTGGAGCCTCGAAAGCAAAGGGTAGGAAAGATATTTGAAGAACTAACAGCCCTAAACGTCTTAAATTTGGTACAAGACACAAATTCGTAGTGAATCCCAATCCAAAATGAAATCACACACCCGTATATTGTTAGCTCATCAGTCCTGCCTGGTGTGGTATGGTGTGTGTGTGTGTGTGTGTGTGTGTGTGTGTGTGTGTGTGTGTGT
>CABHPH010143510.1:36269-53268 GCA_902168325.1 Peromyscus nudipes
GTGTGTGTGTGTGTGTGTGTGTGTGTGTGTGTGTGTGTGTGTGTGTTGTTTCTCCTACAGCTTCCTCCTTCCTTCTCCCAAGCAGCCCCAAGCGTCCCCAGGGAGTAAGTCCTGGATCCCAGGGGTCCTAGCTCACTAGTCACCGCCACAGTTCTGTCAGATGTGGCAGCTGGGCTGACTGAAGTCCTTGTCACACTCTCTAGGACAAGACACGCCTCTAGCAGAGCACTGGCCCGGCTCAACCCTTTCATCTCAGCCAACAGTACACAGCAGAAAGTCACGGAAACTTAGCTCATGCAGCAATAGATAAGGGACAGTGGCTCTATGTCTGCCTGGGCTGGGTAAAAATTTAAAAAAAAAATCCTCCAAAGTTCAGCGGCTTCAGGTGCCGTACTTTATGGTTTCAGGGTGCCTGCCAGTTAAGAGTCCAGGCTTGGCTTAATTGGATTCCCCCTCTCTCCTCCCCTCTCCCACCTCTACTTTCCTCCTCCTCCTCCTCCTCCTCCTCCTCCTCCTCCTCTGCTTTCTTTCTATTCTTTTTTGGCAGGGTCTCACTAGGTAGTCCTGGCTGACCTGGAACTCACAGAAATCTATCTGCCCCTGCCTCCCCAGTGCTAGAATGAAAATGAGCACTACCACTCCCAGAGAACCCCTCTCTTTTTTTGGTTTTTCGAGACAGGGTTTCTCTGTGTAGCTTTGAGCCTTTCCTGGATCTCGCTCTGTAGACCAGGCTGGCCTTGAACTCACAAAGATCCGCCTGCCTCTGCCTCCCAAGTGCTGGGATTAAAGGCGTGCGCTGCCGCCGCCACCACCACCACCCAGAGCGAACTCCTCTCTTAAAGTCTCACGAAACGCCAACCAAAGTTTTGGCCAAGCTGCTTCCCGTCTGGAGAATGGCTGGCTAGGGGAGACCCTTTAAGCTGCTGGCAGAATACAGTTTTTGTGTTCATGGACCTTTGGCCCCTAGCTTTGTACTGGCTAACAGCTGGAGGCTGCCCTCGGCCTCTGAAGGCCACCCTCGGCCCCTGGCCACACAACCTTCCCAACATGGCCACTTGCCTTCAAAGATAATGAGGAGGGAATAGCCCTCGCCTCATCTACTCTTAGAATGGAGTCTTCCATGGCATAACCTGACCGTGAAAGTGATATCCATCCCAACACACTTGCCAAATTATGTTGGCTGGAAGCAGGTTATAGACCCCACTCACACCAAACAGCACCAAGGTTATACAGAAGCATAAACAGCAAGAGGTGTGGATTATTCTGGGGTGTGAGGAGAGCATGAGACAGGTGCTCACGTAGCCCAGGCTAGCCCCAAACTCACTGCGTAGCTGAGGATACCTTGAACTCCTGATCTTCCTGATTCCTCTACCTCCAGAGTACTGGGACTATAGGCAAATACCATCAAACCCAGGTCCGGACATCTGTCTCTGGGAGGTTTCTCCGTTCACAAGTATGGAGTATGTCCACCGACAGAAGTACGGACTCCATGAGAGAAGGGAAGGGCTGGGATACAGTTAGGAAATTGTCAGAAAAGCCAAGCAGTGTCTCTGCATGGCTGCTGAGGAAACCTCTCCTTTCCCAGATCTAAGGTGTATTCATCTGTGCCCATGGACTAAAGATGACTACCCTCGTACCTACCTGCATGGCCTATAGAGCCTATTCTGAGCATCTGGCCACAGGCATCTGCTTCTCCCTTGCAGTTTCTTAGCAGGTACTAAATGGCTCCACAAAGCCAATGACCTGATACCTTGGTTGGATCATCAGCTTGCCCAGTCACCTACAGCCAAAAGAAAAACAGAGTCACTTGAATAAACATGGCTCCAGAGGTCAAGCACTTGGGGGTGAAGACACTTCTCAGAGACAGAAAAGGCTGGGGCGGCACTTGCCGGTAATCTAATCTCTGCTCTCAGGAGAGAAAGCTGGAAGCAGCAGGAGTTCAAGGTCATTTTCCCATACATAGTGAGTTCAAGGTCATTCTCCCATACATAGTGAGTTCAAGTCCAGCCTGAGGTACATGAGGCCTTGTCTTGACGGAAAGGAGGGAGGGAGGAAAGGAGGGAAGAAGGGAGGGAGGGAGGAAGAAAGGAAAATTGAAGGAAGGAAAGGAGAAAGGGAGGAAGGGAAAAAATTGAAGGAAGGAAGAAAGGGAGGGAGGGAGGAAAGAAGGAAGGAAGGGAGGGAGGGAGGAAAGAAGGAAGGAAGGAAGGAAGGAAGGAAGGAAGGAAGGAAGGAAGGAAGGAAAGAAGGAAAGAAGGAAGGAAGAAAGGAAGGAAGGATGCTCTGTTGTCTTCCCATGGTTTCCAGAACCCAATAAACAAAATCCCCAAACCCCATCAGGGGAGTAGATGCTCACAAGCATCTTCCAGACACAGGGCCAACTTTGCTTAGCTTTAGAAATGGGAACGTTCAGTCCTCAGAGGTCAGACTGAGTGGTTGGGGCCAAGTGAGAGACAAGACACTCCATCCCAGCCCAGTGTCCACCCCTCTCCAAGTCCCTAAAGCACATAGTTAGTTCCCTTCCCCAGGACCCCAAGCAAAAGACCTTTCAAAAGCTCAATTAAATCATCAGTGAAAATAGATGCCTGGGATCCGTGCCCCAGCCTGCATCCAGGATACCCAGACAAATCAGAATTCTCTTTGGGTTCTGAAGATTTGTGACCGTAGGCAGCTGTGAGCTCAGTGTGAGACGGAACTTCAGGATCCTTGAATCTAGTGCCTGGGACATGGAAGCTGCTCTGCAAGTCTGAAGGTGATGGCCCATAAGGAAGGGAAAAGGAGAATTAAAAAGAAGGGCAAAGAGATGGACAGAGAAGACGAATGTGTTGGTAATGCTCATGGTAGCGAATCTTGCAGAAGTCCGAAGACCTCTTGATGCTCTTGACCTGATGACTCCAAGTGAGGTTCAGGGACCAGACACATCAGCCCTGCAAGGGAGGGTACCAAAGATGCGGACCCTCTGGCCCCACTTACACCTCCAAATCAAATCTACACCTTAGCAAGGCCCACCCTCCACCCCCCACCAATCTCTGCTCCTGAAAAATCTAGAAAGCCATGCCTTAGCCCCCGGCCTCCCAAACCTGACTGCATCCTCAAATCACCTGGGAGTTAAAGCAAAACAAAAAACAACCTGATGGAATGGTATCTCTGGCTGGCGGGCTTTTGCAAAGCCCCCTGGGTGTTTCTAATGTGCAGTAGGTTTGGAGGCTCCTGCTCCAGCTTGCTGTATCAGTTAGGATTCCATCCAGCTATGTGTAGCAGTGTCCGTGATTTAAAAAAAAAAAAAAAAAAAAAAAAAAGTCTGGAGTCAGGCAGTCCAGAGCTCCAGAAAGTAAACAAGGGCCCAGAGTTCTTTATGCTTCCTCAACTGTAAAGACTTGGTATGAGACTGTTGTCCTACTGTCCTCGTGGTCACAAAATGGCTTTTGTGCCCACGGACTTCTCGTCTTTATTCTAGGCAGGGAAAGTGGTGTGGAGGGGGATGGGACAAGGAACAGAAGTGAAATTCACATCCAGAGACACACAAATAAGTCAGCTCTTCCCAAGCTTTCTTGGAACGTCACCAAGACACTTGAGTTTATATTTCAGGGGCCAGAATGATGTCATACAGTCACCCATGGCTGCCGCGGAGACGGGAAAGCTATGTATTTTCATCTGAACCCGGGGTCATCTTGAACAAGAACTGTTTGGAGAATGGCTTCTGGTTAAGAATCCAGCAGGGCTAGAGCTCCTTGAGGCCTGGAACTCACCGTCTGGGCACCAGTTTCTGCCTTGAGGGACATTCTGGCCTCCGTGTGATCAATGTAACATCTCTCCATACCTCCAGGAAGATTAATCACTTGTCAGAGACCAACATCTCAGCCACACCTTCCTGATCCAGTCGGCACCAGCTACGGATTCTCAGGCAGAAAGCAAGTAGCAGATCTTGCCACACCTTCCTGAGACTTGACCCAATCACAGAGGTGTCAGTGGCTAGGTGAGGCCATGGAGCAAGCCTAGGGAGACTATTGAAGGCTTACCCTTGGTCTGCAAGCAATGAGCTTTAGCTTAGAGCGGTGCTTTGTGGGAAGCGTGTTTTGGAGGGACTTGGAGGTTAAACGTTAACCAATCCAGTTCTCTAAGCTCATGGGGTTGAGAAACATGTGAGAGCAAGCTCCCACACCCACCCCTGAGTGGTCAGTCACAGGCTGTGAGTTCTAAGACTGCTGGGTCAGCCTAGACTGGGACCCAGCCAACGCGCAGACTCCCTGGCCCTAGCCCTTTCCCAGACTGCTCTGCCCTTGTATCCCCCAAAGGACAGGAACCACCCAGGACTACATTTACTCTAGCAAATTATTCTGTTTTCAGATGGCTTGGGACCAAAGCCATGTCATTTTCTGTAGTCTCCGCATATGGGAGCTAGGCCAGCAGGATGCCTGGAGACACTGCAGGGGCTTGGGGAGAGGCTGCGGAGCTTCTTACCGGCAGTGTGGTGTCACTGCGGCTGCTCAGTGCCTCCTCCGACGCCTCCGCCCTTCCACCTGCTCCTCTGATCCACTTCCTATGGTGTTCAGGGGTCATGCAGGGAGAGCACCCAAGAGCAGCTCGGACTGGGGCTCCAGTCACTGACTGAGAAACACAATCGGGGATGTACTGTACCTTCCATATGCCCAGTCTGATTCTGGGGACAGATATTTCTTGGCTCTGCCATAAAAGGACTGACTCTGTGGTACTGGCAGACTCTGGACCTCAGTTTCCCTAATAGTCCACTAGCTCTAGCTGCCACTGTTCAAGGTGGGATGTTATAGCTGCTCAGGTTTTCATTTTTAGTACTTAACAATGAGCACCTGATGGAGAACTAAGCCCTGGCTACAGCTAACAGGAGTCTTCTGTATTCCAGACTAATGCCAAGGGATGGCTACATATTTCCTATTTAACCTTCACATTGTAGAGGTACAACTATTATTCCCATTTTACAGATAGGGAAACTGAGGCTCAAATAGTGAACTGGGATTAAATATATATATTGTGGAGAAGCCAAAAGTAGTTGTCCGCAATGGTTCTAAGGCTCTTACACTAGGGATCCAGGCTCCTCTGACTTGTTACTTTGCCTTCTGTTCCCATGGTTACCTCATGGTCTCAAAGACCTACCCATAAGTTACTTGCTCTCTTCTGCTAATACGTCACTGGGCAGAGTGTAGCCATTTGGCCACCTCTTACAGCAAGGGAAGCTGGGAAACATAGTGTTCTGTTTGGATGATCCTCTGCCCAGCCAAACATTGGTGACTTTCTGTAATGAAGACAGTCGTGAGTGGTAAAGAGCACAGATTTCCTGTAATGTCTGAATGGCGGAGCTTAGTCATGTCCCATCACTTACCAAGTTGAAGTGGACATTCATCCGCCCATTTATTCACCGAGACTCGGCTTTGTGTTGGGCACAGAATTAGGATGCCAAGCTGTAGGGAGTATTGCTCCAGCCTCTGACTCTTTGAGGAAACAGCTGGAGTTCTTGAAGCCAACCCATCACTAGTACAAGTCACAAGAACCGCTGTCCCACTTCCCTGGGAAGCTAGAACACATGTCCAGGTCACTCCAGCAGCTGCTGTACAGGACCAGAAACGTCAGATGATACCCAAGGCTTTTGGTCCCAAACCCAGCCCACCCTTCAATCCTTTATTCTGCCTGGCTCCCGGCCACCAAACCACAGTCCGGCTTCTGAGTTCTGAAATGGACATCCCATAGCATGGACTTTGATGTGGGGCCAGATCAGCCTAGGTGGGCTTGAACTTTGCCCCCCCCCCATTTCCTGGCCTTTCGGACAAGCTACATCACACCTGAACCTTGGTGTCCTCTTGACAAAAACAGGACGATAAAAAGGTGGATGGCGAGGATTCGATGATTTAAAAAAGGACTCATCTGAGCACACAGTAGGTGCATAGTCAATGCTTATTGCTATGATTGCTGCCTTACTTAGTATTGTCTACAGCTGGCCCTGATGCTGCATGCCCTCGCCAGCTACTCACCTCCCATGTCCCAGATTCTAGATCTACTTGGGGCAAGTGGACCCTATGTGGCCTCCCAGATGGGAGTCGGTCCCATGAGCCAGGGACTCAGCCTCCATCTCCTCTCTGCAGATTTTAACGAGAATGGCTTCATTGACGAGGAAGACCTCCAGAAAATCGTGCTAAGACTGCTGAACAGTGATGATGTGTCTGAGGACCTGCTGATGGACGTCACGCACCACGTGTGTATCCAGAAGTGGAAGGGCGGGGCCTGAGGGTCCAGGTGGCCACCCAAAGCTCCTGGATATCAGGCCATCTTCTTGGGAAGGGATCCAGAGTCAAGCCTGGAGCAGGTGGCACATATTTTCCCCCGGCAGCTGCCATGGGGATGGGCAGCACGTGGTGCCCTGAGAAGTGGGCACACAGTGGAGAGAACTATACCTCAGCTGTCTGCTCTTCCAATAAGAATCTTCTATTCCCCTCCTGCCTGAGAGCCTCCCACCTATGTGGGTCACCAAGGGCAGCTGGATCTACAACAGCTTAGCATCAGATGAACATATCACAATGTTCCCCTGCCCATGTTATTCATTAGGAACACAGATGTCCTGGTGACAAGGTATGGACACAGCCTTAAAACCTAAGATGGGGCACAGGCCCACAAGCTCTCAGGCTGTGAGCACCCCCCGAGGATCTCAGGGCTGGATGGTAGCCAGATTGGTGCTGGGGGCTGCTGAGGAGAATCCTTCCAAAAGAAGGCCAGCCTGTGGCTGGGTGGTGGTGGTGGTGGCGGCGGCGGCGGCGGCGGCGGCGGCGGCGGCGGCGGCGGCGGCGCACGCCTTTAATCCCAACACTTGGGAGGCAGAGGCAGGTAGATCTCCATGAGTTCGAGGCCAGGCTGGTCTACAGAGTGAGATCCAGGACAGCCAAGACAGTTACACAGACAAACCCTGTCTGAAAAATAAAAAAGGCCAGCCCATAGTGCTCCTCCATCCCAGCCTTAGCACACAAATCTTCGCCTCTCTGTGGGGCAGGGGCCCTAAGACACCCTGCCATAGGTCCTCTACACTGTCTGTCTCCATCTTGAGACCCATCTCCTGTTGGACCCCAGGCTCCTCTCAGCCTCCTTCCTTCCACCAGGTCCTGAGCGAGTCAGATCTGGACAATGACAACATGTTGTCCTTCTCCGAGTTCGAACACGCAATGGCCAAATCTCCAGATTTCATGAAGTAAGACATCCTTGAGGGTCGGGGCTGTCCAGCAAGGTTGGAGGCAGGGAAGGCTCCTGAGTCTCCCCTGGACCGATGGCACATCTCAGTCTTGCCATGGAAGTCATGAGTTTCCTGGGCTCTGCTGAGTCTTTCAGAAGTCATAAAACTGAAGCATCTGAGAAATCAGCTCATCTTGGGGAATTGAGACAGAGGTCGGCAGGATTCCAGGCTTTGCAAACCATGTGTGAGGGTGGTGCAACCTCAGAGACATTACCCCTGATGGCCAGGACATCTGTGTCCATCTCCCAGTACCTCCTGGGCTTCGGATCTGACCTGTGTGTTGCCCACTATTACCCAGATACACTGGGAGCTGGGCTGGGGGCGGCAGGAGACATTGTTCAGCAGTGTAAGGGGAAAGCTGGTCAAAGAAATGTCATAAGAGAAGCAACTAATTCTACCTGAGAGCAGAAGGGGCCTCAGTGACCTCTGCTCTGGACTCCCTCCAGATGACAGCCCTCTGTATTTCCAAGGCCATATTTGCCAGTCTTTTGGTCCCTTCCAATTCAAAGCAAAGGTATCCTCTCTAGTGATGGTCTGGGCCGTGACTGGAGTCCCACAAGAAGAGGGCTTTCCTCGTGCTGAGTTGGCACCCGCCGACGTGTCTTGCACACTCGCCCCTAATGCTGCCCCTTGGTCTCATAGGCAAGATGATTTTGATGAGGAGGGTGATGATGACTCTTGAGACGTTTACAAACCAACTCATAAAAGTTCAGGGCGGGGGTTTAGCAGGAAACTCGGCAGGAGCCCAGACAGCTGCGTGTTCTCGTCTCCGTCTCTCCCTTTCCCCAACCCATCTCTACCTCCATTAGCTCTACTTCTCTACTCATCCCACACTTACCTTCCATTGCACACCAGCAACCTCTGGGTAGTGAGACACGGGGTCGTCGTGTGTCACACATGGGGTCGTCATGTGTCATGGCCTCCCAATATGTTTGATTTTGATTGAGCTTCTGTGACTCCTAAGTGGTGTCTCAGCTCAGCTCTGAATTCCCAGAGGGACTCCGGTCAGCCCAGCTGGGTCAGGCGGTCCACACCTCTTCCAACCGTAAGGATGGAGATGAAGGCTCCTGACTCCATCGTGGCTACTCCCAAGGGGCTGTGGCTAGAGCAGAACCTACATAGGTCTCACTTGGGATCAGTGCTATCAGAGGAAACTCCTCTTCCTCCACCACAGTCCTGCACAACATTGGCGCTGGAATCCTGTTTGCCTTGCACCTGTGTCTAAATCACTCCCATTTCTTCCCACTGGCTCCAGCACCCCCAAATTCAGAAACCTTTTGTATTCTGGTTGATATGTTGAGAGAAGCGTTAAAAAGTTTAGGAACTGGAGAAATAGCTTAGCTGGTAAACCGCTTGCCATTATGCAATCATGAGGACTTGAGTTTGATCCCTGGCATCCATGGTAAAAGCTGAGTATAGTGGTACCTGCTGGTCATACCAAGGCTGGGGAGCCCGAGACAGGGTGGTCACTGGTCTCCCTGGTACCAGCCAGAGACTTTGCTCAAAAACAAAAACAAGGTATACCGCTCCTGAGGGACCATACGGGAGGTTGCTCTCTGGTCTCCACACATGTACATATGTGCACATGCACCCTCACTGACACACACACACACGCACACACACACACACACACACACACACACAGACACACACGAAGGTTTGAGTTGGCTAGGACCATTACCCACAGAAATGGGCCTGATGGGACAAGGTGGGGACCTCAGCTAGCTCTGGAACTTTTTCTTTCAGTTCCTTTCGGATCCATTTCTGGGGATGTTGATATGGAGGCAGCCTTCCGGTTCTGCAGCCTCAAGGGAGACCCCTGGAACCCACCTGCGCCCAGGCACAGTGAGAGCTGATTGGAAGTATGATTTGTCTGTCCCTCCTTCACCTCCAGAATACTGTTTACTAAATAAAAATACATGTGTTTTCCTCAGCCCATCCCTACCCACTGCTTTTTGAAAGCAGGGTCCTACATAGGGCGTTGGTATTGAGAACTGCTCATTCTAGGCTTCGGGTTTGCCAAAAACTCCAGGCAAGCTGGGATGGCAATCCTTTTGAGGACAGAGTTCAAGCCTCAACCCGTGTCAGAGGAGGGGACCGAGCCAAATGGAACGAAGTTCAGAAGGGAAATATTCGACCTTCCCTCCTCTGGAACCTACCCTTGACCCATCATCTCCCAGAGCAGTGTCAGGGATGTGCACATAGCCGTCATTCCAGTTGGCGCCTGGCTTCTCTGTCTTCCTCCCACGGAGAAGACATCTTGGCCCTGCTTGCCACCCTTGGGCTCTGGGGATGGGACCATGTGTGACCAGCATTTAGGGCTTATTTGCTTTGCTCTTCAGCCAAGTCCTGCAATGAATTTGGCCACTCCAGGGACATTTTGGGGTCCAGCTGGCCAGAGACTCTGGGACACGAGAGAAGCTCATCATGGGAACTTGTGGGAGCTGCCAGATGGCTACCTGCTGGGTACGTGGTTTTCCTCAGCTATGTGGTCCTGAGGGAGGTAGATAATTGCTGATTACACAGGAAAGGGTCATTTTTGTCATAGTGTGCATTTGAATCTCATCTTTAGGTCCCGGCTCACCTGTTCAGAGGCAAGAGGCACCCAATGCTCGGCGAAGTCCCCTTGATCTAATCCAGGAGGGGCTGGAATGTTGGGGAAGCCCAATGGTGTAGTACACTCCTGAGCTGAGATCTCCTCCCCAGCACCACCTGTGGGGCTGTTCCGTGCTACCCTCTGCCTTGTCAAAGTCCCCCAGGAGGTCAGAAGCTGTCATGTTGTGAGAGCAGACTTTGACCCTCAAAGGTCACCTAGGCTTGTGACCTTGACACCCACTCCCTGTGGTCATGATGTTAAGAATAGTTTAATCCCAGCTCAACCTTCAAGCTCTTCAACAAATAAGGCCCCTGGGTGGTGGTGGCGCATGTCTTTAGTCCCAGCACTTCATAGGCAAAGGCAGGTGGATCTCTGAGTTCGAGGCCATCCTGGTCTACAGAGTGAGTTCCAGGACACTCAGGGCTACGTAGAGAAACCCTGTCTCAAAAAACCTTAAAAAAAAAAAAGGAAGAAGGAAGGAAGGAAGGAAGGAAGGAAGGAAGGAAGGAAGGAAGGAAGGAAGAAGACATACGCTCAAGGATAGATACTCAGCCAGCTCCTGCCAGTCGTGCTAAATACACGATGTTCAAAATGGCTTCTTCCCTGAAGAGCCGCCCACTCCACTTCCAGGCCCCTCCAGATCATAAAGACCCCTTCTGTCTCTGCATGGGTGTGTGAGAAGCCAGAACCAGGGAGCCCAAAAGACCTGGTTCAAATCTTGTCTGTGCCGTTTCCTTACTGTGTGTGCCTGGACAACTTTCTCAGCATCCTGGAAGTTCCACGTCTTTAGTGAAGAGGGAGGGTGATGCCGTCCTCACAAGTTATCATAAGGATCAATTAAATAACACCAAGGCTCCAGGGAGAATTCCTTCCCGAGTGTGAGGGTCATTTTGATTGGACTAAAAAACACCTAGGGAGTTAGTGCCATACACTTTCGCATGCGTCCATGAGGGTGTTTGCAGAGACAATTAACTGAGGGTAGAAATCCCTCTCAGAATGTGAGCAGCACCATCCCACGGGCTGGGAGTCCCAGACTGAGTCAAGGGAAAAGGAAAAAGTCAGCTGAGCCTCGACACCCAGGGCAATTGTTGGGGAGCCATGATACCCACTTCGAGACAAGGGCGGGTGTTCTCAATTATACTAGTGAAAACAGATGTGAGGTCTCCATACCCGAGTGACCTGCCTGGGCGGACTTGTGAGCCTGACCTTTGTCAGACCCCCCTGGCCCCACCTGGCTCAACTTGGGAGCAGCTAGGTGGCCCCCAGCAGCTGGACACTGTGTCTTAGTTTGAATCCCTTAGGCTTAGGTCTCCCCAGGTGCTCAGGATACCTTCACGCACGGTGACAGGACCCAAAGGAGAGGCACATGGGAAGGTTGTGGCTGAAGATTTTATTGCAAGCCAGCCAGCCTGGTCAAGCCAAGGCTCCCTGGCATCAGCCACCTGGCTTCAGGCTCTGAACTCGAAGTAGAGGTCCCTCCTCCGCCGCTCCTGTGAGGAGACTCTCTTCCCCGACGGGAAAGCCTGAGAGTGCTTCAGATAGTCAGGGGACACTCTTAAAAGGTGCCACTTATTCTTCGGGGTGAGAGGAGGCCTGGGGGTGAGGACGGGGCCACTGTCAGGCAGAGTGCCTCGTGGAGAGGCTAAAGAGTGTTCACCGCAGCTGCGTGTGCCCACCATGGCTTTGTGGCCCTGTAGTCACTCAGCAGCGTGACATCTGCTAAGTCACACGGACTTGGGTGTGGATTCTGGTCCTGTCTCCAGCTGGAAACAAACCCATGTAACAACGAACGGCTGTTACTATTACCCTCTTGGCTTTGTTCTCCATGGAACTCTGCATACAGAGCACTTAACACAGTGCAAGGCAAGGAGTAAACCCTCGACGGTTACAGGAGGAGATGGTGGCTGAGGAAGACGGTATGGTGAAGGTGATGGTTGTAATGGTAGTGACGGTGATGGTGATGGTGAAGGTGACGGGGTAATGATGGTGATGGTAGTAGTGGTAATTATGATGATAGGGTAAGGTGAGGACGGTGACGATAAGGATGGTGGTAATGGTGATGATATGATGGTGACGGTGGTGGTGCTGATGGTGATGGAGTTCCAAAAAGGCTGAGGCTCTCCAGGCTACAGAACTGGTCGCTGACCCTCCCTAGGCACTTAGGATTAACTGTCTGTGTCAGGCATGGCACTGTCCACAGAACAGACTACCAGGTGATCTGGTGAAGAAAGAGACACAAGGAATCCGAAGAGTCAAGAAGAACACATCTGGCAAGATCTCAGGCGACCTGTCCCCGAGGACACACTGGCTGAGAACTGCCTCATTAGAGAGATGGTCAACTCAAAGGTTGAGCTGACTGCGTCTCTTCCCAGACTGCGTCTCCACCTACCAGGCCACCTGGCCCAAGCTCCTACAGTCCTCTCTGGACTCAGCTTCCTTACTTACCAACAGACCCATCTATCCTACAGAGAGGCGCCTCTAGAGGCAGCGAGACAATGTCTGCAAACTATGTGGGAACAGTTGCTTTACCTGAATGCGGAGGTCGGGGCTCTTGAGGTGAGCAGGGGTTAGTAAGGGTTAGAAACCCCAAACCTGCCCACTGACCTCCTAAGAGCCCCTCCCCAGACAAAGAGAGGTGGGTTGTAAGAGTGGGGTGAGGAATGGGCTTGGAGTCTTGCTGGTCTCTAGCCCAGGCACAAGTCACCATGGTCCCCCAGCCACAGGCACCAGGAATAAGCTTGTGATCCCTTGGGTGGCAGGAGGGAATGACATTGCCTCACCCACCTTGCCCCAAAGGAGGTCTTCCCTGGAGGTGGGCCAAGGAAGTCGCCCAGATAGCCTAGGCGTGAGGGCTAGAATGTAACATGCTTTCTTACATTTTTCTTAACTTGGCTAGTTAGGTTTTTAAGCATTTTTCAAGTCCTTGGTGAGTGACTAGGTTCTCCTAGAACATCCCAGACTAGGTTCCACAGGAGGGGGCGAGAAGGTGGGGGGTGTGGCAAGCGGGTGGCCCATCTCTAGTGCATGTAGTGTCCTTTTCAACCACCAGAGGGCAGCAGCAGCTCCAGGTTTGAACTGGTGCAGCTTTAAGAAGGGGGCCATTGCCGAGGAAGCAGTGGGCAGGTTCCTACTAGCAAAAGCTGTGGAGCATGCATCAGGTCAGGAAAACACTTTCTGACTCTGCCCACGCAGGTGCCTGGCATTCCCTCGCCACAAGTTGCTGGGCCTGGGACCCCCTCTGCAATGCAACTGTCTGCCTCTCTGCACGTCAGGCACCACACGTTAGGTTGTTAGTGGGTTCCGAGGGTCAGGGCGCTAGGGCTGGATGAGGAATGAGTGGGCTGCGTGTGTGTTCACGGTAGAGAGGGAGACAGGGACACACTCACAGGTCGGTGGGTAGGGGGTACCGGTCCCGCTCCTTCACAGGCAGCACGAAGTAGGGAACACGGGGCACCGTGCCAGTCTTGTCCTGGTAGTAATTCCGCTGCTGCTGTACCGCCTACCGCTCAGCCAAAGAACACACAACAGGTTGCGGCTGCATCATCCGTGCCCAGCGATACCCAGGCAGGAGTGGAAAGTCTCCTCCCAGGCTCCTGGGAGAGTCCCCAGGGATCCCGAGGACTCATCTCAACGGCTAACCAGCTGTTGTTCTCGACGCCTTAGTTCCTCCTCTGCCTATCAGGTGTATTGGCACCCACACAGCAGTTCTGCTGCGGTGAGTAAAAGAGGACCAGGTAACTATGAGAAGTTCTGAAATCCCAGCTTAACATGTGCGTCCCTAGCCAGTGTCCACGCAAGCATGTCGTAAGCACACCTACCCATGTCCACACAGGCATGCCCTCAGCACACCTACTCATGTCCATACAAGCATCCTCTAAGCACACCACCATCCACACAATCATTGCCCTAAGCACAGCGCTGTCCACACGAGCTCAGCTTTTCCTTCCCTCCTGGAGCAGGTGTGTCTGTGTGAGTCAAATTGGAGAGAAAGGCTGCCACTGCCACACTGAGATGGTCCCATGGCTTCTCAAAGCCCGAGCTTGTCTACTCATCCTGCCCCCGGGGAACTTCCCTCACTCGGACAGGTCCCTTCTGGCATCAGACAATGGCTGTGTCCTTCCTACCAGGCTAGGGTGTGTGTGTGGGGGTGTGTGTGGGGGGTATAGGGGGTGAGGGAAGACACTGTGAAGAACAGGGCTCCTAGAGCTAGCATGAACCGAACCCTCTTTCCAACCAAGGGAACAGGTCTGTGTAGCACTGGGATGGACACTCGATGAGCCAGAGAAGCAAAAGTACCAGGGGTGTGGCTAGGTCTCCATCTCCAGCTCTTCGCCAGACAATTTGGTACAATCTGGGCTAAAGATGACCTGGGGCCCACTCTTAAGGGAATGGGAACTGTGGAGGGTTGGCAGGTACCCGGAAATTTCAGTGGACCCTTTGATTGTGTATGATTTTCCCTGGGGTTTGTTGGGGGGCCTTTTCTTCAGGTAAGAAGTAAGCAAGTACCTTCATGCTGGTTAATTTCATGTCAACTTGATACACACTAGAGTCATCTGGGAAAGGGGAACCTCAATTGAGAAAATGCCCCCACCAGTTAGTTTGGTCTGTAGCCTTGTGAAGCATTTTCTTGATTGATGATTGATGTAGGAGGGCCCAGGACATTGTGAGGGGGGCACTACCTCTGGTAGGTGGTCCTGAGCAGCCGCAGGGAGCAAGCCAGTAAGCCACATTTCCCCTACGGCTTCTTGTTCTGGTTCCTGTCTCTAGGTTCCTGTCCTGACTTCCTTCGATAATGGAGTATAATATGGAAGTGTAAATGGTGTTTTATCACAGCAATAGAAACTAAGATAGAGCCATAGAGTTAAAAAATCAGAGGGAGCAGAAGAAAGGGGCAGGGGCACCCAACTACACTGGCTGTGGACTGAGCAAGACAGAGCCATAGAAACCTCTCCAATATAGGAGATCTCCTCTGGAGCTGAAACTCTGAAAAAGGCAAACCCCTCTCCCCAGCCACCCAGGCCTTCCCGGGCTGAGGCTGCAACCTGGCAGGCAGCTCACCTGATAAAAGTTATTGATCTCGAAGTTGCGGCTGCTGTCCAGGTTGGATCGGGTGTAGGTGGGCAGATGAAGCCAGCGATCCCAGTCCTGGGCTTGGTTGGTCAGCACCAGGGTGGGGTTAGGAGAGAAGATGGTGGGAAAGCGGCCGCCACTGAGGAGTGCGTAGCTCTTCTCTAAGGCTGTATTGCGGAGGTCCTGGAAGTACTTGAAGGTGGTGTTGCCGTAAGAGGAGCCAAAGGAGGAAGCCACACTGGGGACATGGCCTTTATACCTGCAGTGACAGCG
Organism: Peromyscus nudipes; assembly: GCA_902168325.1. Lineage (NCBI taxonomy): Eukaryota > Metazoa > Chordata > Mammalia > Rodentia > Cricetidae > Peromyscus > Peromyscus nudipes. Next base: position 51,458 of record CABHPH010143510.1, read on the forward strand.
GGCAGGGGACGGGTGGAGGAAGACACATGACATCCATAGCTAGTTCCCAAACAGGCCCGTGGCAATTGAGGGATCCCGCATTCCTCTGGCCGTGAAAGGATTCCTAAAGAGCACTAGCCTGCTCAGGGCTTTGGGGGAAGATCCTGTGAACAGGCCTCTGGGCCACTTCGTTGGCACAGAGGGGTTGACTGGGTGACTGTCCTCCATACCATAGACCTCTGAACCTCTCGGGGAGCTTACAAGCCAATCACCCATGCACAGATCCCCCAGCTCTTCAGGGGCCAGCCAGAAGACTCTGGGCTCTGTCTAGCCCCGATCTTCCACAGTCATCTCGTTATAGGGAAGAGAGAAGAGAAGTTGGTGGAACTCAGCAGTGAAATATCGTGGGTGTTTGGTTTTCTAGAGCACAGGCCCGGCTGGGCCTTGTTCCTCCAAACGGAAGTCCCCTAAAGGAGTTGCACCTTCAACTAAACTTTTTTTTTCAAGGCTGAGTAGCTGATTAAAACTTCAGTGTTTTAATTGAAGAGGTTGGGATTGGAGAGGTTGGAATGTTGCAGGTCCAGAGCCTAATCACGTTCTGTCTTGGGCTATCTGTGGCCCACAAAACAGCTGTTCCTTGCCCACTTTTGTGTCTGACCTAATATCCAGTGACTAATAGGTAAAAACCCTTTGAGTGGATTAACTTAAAACCCTATTTTCTACCAACCAAAAGGCTAAGAATGCCATCAGACAGCATGTGGGGACTATAACAGGAAACTTTGCCTTGAGCACCTACTCAGTGGTTCCACTAATATAATTTTTTTTAATAATTTATTTAATTTTATTTCATGTGCATCGGTGTGAGGATATCAGATCTCCTGGAACTGAAGTTACAGACAGTTGTGAGGTGCCATGTGGGCGCTGGGAATTGAACCCGGGTCCTCTGGAATAGCAGCCAGCACTCTTAACCACTGAGCCATCTCTCAAGCGCCCGCCACTGATGTATTTTTAAAGTGTCTTGATTTATGACTCTCTTTGTTCTGTTACTATACAAGCTTCATCGAACTGTTACCACATTGGAATGCAGAATTCGCGGTAACTGAACTCTGAGTTCCGGCCTATGGACACCCATCTTTGGCTCTAGAATAAACTCTCTTCTCTCCTTTGAGGTGAGAGCTGTGCTGTTGTTTTTAATTAAAAATTCTTGAAAATGACATACACGAATACTGAATTTCTGCCTCTCCCTCTTCCAACTCCTCACACTCCTTCTAAAGATAATTGTGGTTTTCAGGTTGACATTCCCATGGCTTCTCAAGATGCTTATTCAAGTGACCTGGGGGCCTTGACCAGGGCTCTGTGCTGCTAAACACCCTTGAACAACTCTTTTGATGCTAAGGAGGCCCAAAAAGAGGAAGAGAAGATGTGAAAGACTTAGGGACCCTTCTGAGACGGGAGAGCCTTGGCTACACGAGGTTCACAGAGCAAGGCTGCCCAGCACATGTCGGACATGGACCAATGCTTTCCAGTCCACACAGTCACTGTTGCTCTCCATTCCTCACCCTCCAACATCTGACTCTCCTTCACGCTGCTGTTGACAGTGCTGCTGCTGACCTCCCTGCTGTTAGCGCGGAGCACACCTCCCCTCCACCTGGAAATGTCACTATTGCTTACCCTGTTCTTTGTACCCACTTCCCTGATCATTCCTTTGAGTCTCTTCATCCTTTTCCATTCATCTGAGAGAGAGAGAGAGAGAGAGAGAGAAAACTCCCTAGATAGATAGATAGATGATAGATAGATAGATAGATAGATAGATAGATAGATAGATAGATAGA
>CABHPH010143512.1:0-19862 GCA_902168325.1 Peromyscus nudipes
GCCCTGGTGGTGTGGGTACTGGAGAGCTGGCCCCATCCCTTGCCATGGCAGTGCTGGAGAGCTGACCCAGTTAGCATGAGGGTGGGAGAGCCAATCCTGCCATTTGCCTGCTACCACATGCAGGATAGTTGGCCACCCTCACCTGGGCAAAGTGGGAGAGCTGGCCCTAGTGGTGTAGGTATAGGAGAGCAGGTGGGCTGACTAACACAGCTGCTACCCAGGCCCAGATCCAGGGCTTTGAGTTGGCCCACCCCAACATCCACCCCATCTAAGACCTGCTGGAGCACATCAGGGGCCAGGCCTGCAGAACCACAGCTGTAGGGTCTCCATGGCACAGGACAACAACAGGATATCTGAGAGGAGTCCTGGGGAGGATGCAGGATTGATAGTGTAGCAGAAGCCAGAGGCCTCAAACCAGACCAATGACTCATTGCAATAAACATTTACAAGTAAAGCTGTTTGGACAAAAGGGCAGACTTGGTGACACACCATGACACACTCTTAGCTTCCAAGGCGAGATTTTTTATTTTCTTATTTTTTAAATCATTTTTATTTTTTGTTTTCTTTTGGGGGGAGGTTGTAAGGGTGGAGGGCAGATATGGAGGGATGGGGAGATGAGTGGGATTGGGGTTCATGATATGAAGTTCACAAAGAATCAATAAAAAGTTTTTAAAAAATGAATAATTTCTATTAATGGAAAGCAATTTTTTCTTAGTTTTGATAAGTGTTCATCTAGGTCAGCAATTCTTAACCTGTGGGTTGTGAACCCTTTGGGGGTTGAACAACCCTTTCATAGGGGTTGCATATTAGATATTTTCATTGCGATTCATAACAGTAGCAAAATTACAGTTATGAAGTAGCAATGAAATGTTGTGGTTGGGGGTCACCAGAGCATGAAGAAGTGTATTAAAGGGTCATAGCATTGGGAAGGTTGAGAACCACTGCTCTAAGTGATCTTCCTTTTGAGTTTTCCTCATTGCCCTAACTGATTGTTAGAGAGCAAAATTTCTAAATGTTTTCCTTTCTTGAATTGATGACTTTAAAACTCATTTAAAATTAAAATACATTTCCTAACTCTGAACATGCTTATTATTTTAGAGCCTAATTTATGATTTTGACAAAAGAAATGAGTATCAATTTGAAATCTGAAATAATAAAACTGAAAAGTAAAAGTGACTTAAAAATAGAAGTTTCATAAAAGCTGCAGGTAGAGGGTCCTCATAATCAGACCTGTCTTTGTCTTTGGCTGTCTTAGGGCATGCGTGACTTCCCTACTCCAGGGGATCTTACCAGCAGCTGTGTCTACAGGAGCTTCAGATATTATGTCTGTATTCAGAGAAAGGGAGGAGCCCAAAGAGGTTACCTTTCAGTTATTCCTACCTTGTAAGCAACCTTACCAGAATGTTTCTATCATTAGCCAGAACTTAGAGACATGGCCATACTTACCTGTAAGGAACACGGGGAATCTAAAGCAGGTATGTTGTTACTCCAGAGATAACCAGGGTTCTGTTGCTAAAGAAGTCAAAGTGCACCTTGGATAGGATACAGCATCCTGAACTTTAACGACAGAAGGACAGAAGTTTTTGTTCTATGGAGATACAATAGAGAATTCTGAAAATTGGGCAGATTTCCAGTAAATATTGTTATCTATTAATAAGTGCCTTTTTGTATATTACTTATTGTTAATTTCATTGCCATGTACTTGTACCTGAAGAGTTTTAAAAACTGGGAAATAAAGCAAATTTCACTTTGATTTTTCATATTGAGAGGAAAAGAATGTTTTCTTATTTACTCCTGATACTCAGCATCTAGAAACTTAAGAGGATTCTGATAATAACACTTTGTAGTTTGATGTAGGTGTATTGTTGTAAGCTTTATTTAGTCATTTAATGCTTACCAATTCTAGTCACTTTGCATTCTTTGCTTCCTAATGTTGAAAAAACTTAGAGAAAACTTGAGATATATAAATTATTCCACAAGACACTAGAATATTAGATGGGGTCATTTTGTATGTAATCATGTTGTTTTCAAAGTGGTTACAAGTTTTACTTCTGAGCAACTTGGAAAACATGTTTCTGTCTCATTCGATTATGCTTAGATGACTGAGCTGGATGTGTTTATGCAGCCCTCATAATGGTGACTTATTGGCCGAGTATGTGTGCCTGCTGTTGTCTTTGGCATTTGAATAATGGATTAACATGTAGGTGGCCATGGGAAGAGAATGTTATGAATGGACTTTTGCCTACACTTTTTTTTTGGTAGCAAATTGAATTGCTGTGCTGTACCTTATTTCTCCAACTGTTATAAAGCTATTAATTTTCACAGTGATGGATGGCAGTAACCTTTCCCACATAGTCCTGCTCTCAGCATGGTGTATGTCAGGCTAACCTGCAGGTGGGGATGTCTATATAAAGGTTTTGATGAACGCCAGAGTTCCTTAATAACATGAAACACCTCCTTTAGAGTAGCGTTCAACTATCTTAACATTGATTCATTGATTTCTTATAATTTGGGTTATTAAATTATAATGTTGTGAATTACTACTGTAGTACTTTATTATTTTTTTCAAAATTAGATGCTTAAGGTAAACAACACATTGAGGGTATTGAATATTTTGTCTTCTAACTTTCATTCTATTCTTACCTTGAACTAGTTTAGTAAGCAGGTAAATGGGTAAGTGAATGTGAACAAACTATGAAAAATATATATGAATATACAGATTCCCTCTAGCAAACAAATGGGGTTATATTAGGAAATATGTTTACTATAGGTGGTCTGAGATACTTGTAATAATAAAATTGGGTTATATATATGAATAAAATGAGAGAAAATTTGCCTTATTGAGCAATTTTAATTCTAATTTTACTATACAATGTTGAGTTAGTTGTTACTGTATGATAAGCACCTATGATGCTTTTCTCCGTTGTTCTTTTTTATTTATTTAACTTTTATTAGTGTATGCATGTGCATGCATGTGTGTATATGTGTAGGGGGTATGAACATGTGCCAAATTATGGAAGTCAGATGACAACTTTTGGGAGTGGTTTTTGCTTTCTACCAACGATCTCTCTTGGTTTCTGCTGTGTTGCATTCTCCAGGCCACCTGGCCTGTGAGCTTCTTGATGATTCGCTCATCTCTACCTCCCATACTACGTAGGAGTCCTGAAATTAGAGATGTAGGCCACCTTGTACAGCTTTCATCATGAGTTCTAGGGATTGAACTCAGTTTGTCAGGCAGGTGCTTTTACCCAGTGAAACCAAATCCCCAGTCCTTTTTTAACTCATCAATCAACAACAAATGCCAAAACCCAGATTATTATCACATTTTTATGTGCCTCACAGTATTCTGTAAATATTTATAATTGTTGGATCTACTAAAAATAAATTTAAATGTTTTTAGATATACGATATCCTACTACTATAATTTACATGTGACCTTAAAAGAAGTTCTATTAGTTTCTCTCTCTCTCTCTCTCTCTCTCTCTCTCTCTCTCTCTCTCTCTCTCTCTCTCCCCCCTCCCTCTCCCCCTCCCTCTCCCTCCCTCTCTCTCTCCCCCTTCCTCTTCCCTCTTGGACTTTTTGAGACAGGGCTTCTCTGTGTAGCCCTGGCTGTCCTGAAACTCTTTCTACAGACTAGGCTGGCCTTGAACTCAAAGAGATCCACCTGCCTCTCCCTCTGAGTGCTGGGATTAAAGGTGTGCGCCATTACCACCAGGCTGTATTTTTAGTTCGCAAAGCACCCTCCTATGTCATCCATGCTGTGTGAGACAGGTTCCTGAGTCACTGTCATCTTGCCTATTTAATCCCCCCACTTTAGAAAATTGCTGGATACATTAGACTTCCTCTCTTGGTTCTGTTTAGTGCCCTTATGAATGACGACTATTTATGACTGTCTTCAATTGACTGTGGTTGTACTTGGTAGGTATAGGACAAACAACTTGGTTCTATGTAAGAAACAATTGACATAGACTCTATGATATTGATCTCAGGATTGTCACAGAAATTCTTAGAACGAAGATCCCCTCTTTACAGTAATTAATGATCTTCTGATTGCTTTCCTGATTTCTAGAATCTCACTGTAATGTTTAGTCATTTTTCCCTTCAATAAACCTTGTATATCTTGTCTTGTTTAATGATGACTAAGCATTTAATTGTAAGAGTATTTTTAAAAATTCTGTTCAATTTATTACATAGTTGGGAGTTATAGCTTTATAATAGAAAATGGAAACTCAAGAATATCTAACTGGAAATTAATGATCCCATTTAAGGCAAATAAAAGGAATTTTGAGTTACTAAATTACTGCTTGTTGGTGAAAGCATATAAATAAATAGAAAGATAGTAAAACCTTTGTTTAAGGAGCGATAGTGATGTAAGTTGTTACTGTTTCCAATTTCTTTTCATTTTCTTGAATTTACTTTTTATTTGTACATTTCTAAAGCCAGCTCTAAGTAAGCAATAACTGTGTTCCTACTATGCTCTTTTCTTGTTAAATCATGTTGTTCCAAATACTACTGCATAATGTTTTGGTTAGTAGGTTCCCTGTACACAGTAAACTTAGGATATGATGTGCGTGCTAATGTGGCATATTGGTGGCAATAATAATAAATTGTGGATAAAGTTAATGGAGTATATATTTTTCATTGTCAGAATGTTAGCTGGGCTCAAATACAATCTTACATGATAGAAATACATATAAAAGTGTATGTGTGAGAGTGGCAGGTGTCACTTTAGAACCATTCACTGGCTGTTATACATAAATAAGTGATGGGTTTTGGAATGTTTGGCATATGACATGTCTTATTGAGTAGGTAGAGAAGAGAAAATAAGCTTAAAACACAGGACATTATTAGACACATTCTAATTAATAGCTAATAATCAGTCAAGTTCAAGGGTCAGGGCAGGCAGGCAGACTCAGCTAGACTACATTGATAACCATCTTATTAAACCCATTGGGTGTGCCAAGGGGTAGTCATCAAAGGGAAGATGTAAAGAAGAAAACAGGACCACTCTGGGACTTCGTGGTGTTCTTGTTCTTCTATCTTGCTGTTTGAATTTAGCTCCTCTTCGTTTTCCTCTGCTATAGCTAGAGTTTTCCTGCCTGGCCCACGGTCAGGATAAATCTGTTTCACCTGCCAGTCCCACAGCCGCTCAGGCCCAACCAAGTAAACACGGAGACTGCTATTGCTTACAAACTGTATGGCCGTGGCAGGCTTCTTGCTAACTGTTCTTACATCTTAAATTAATACATTTCTATAAATCTATACCTTGCCACATGGCTCGTGGCTTACCGGCATCTTTACATGCTGCTTGTCCTGGTGGTGGCTGGCAGCATCTGGCAGCGTCTCCTTCCACCTTCCTGCTCTTTTTATTCTCTGTTAGTCCCGCCTATACTTCCTGCCTAGCCACTGGCCAATCAGTGTTTTATTAGCAATACATTTGCCATACAGAACATCCCACAGCACTCTGCTTCCTTCTGGGATCTATAAATTACCACTGGAAACATCACTACTTTGATTTTGGTTGTCATAATGAGCAGGACCAGTGCTACCAAGATCCTGATTCAAAAGTCCCCCAGTTTCTGATTATCTTAACAATGTTATTTGGCCAAGTCATTTTCCCAGATCTATGTTTGGTCCTCATGCACTCCGAGTATTTAATGATAAATGATATAATACCCTTATTTTTTGGACAGCATGGTTGGGGGTATTCATCTGGTGCTTTATACTTTCATATTAGGTTGGCCAAAGCACTGAAACATGTTTCTATTAAGTTTTCTTGCTTCTAGGGGAAATAGGTATTTCCTTCCACTATGATGACACGTTTTATTGGAAACTGTAATGTAGTTTGATCAAGAAAAATAGACATGATGTAGTATCTATGCCAAAGGTGTTAGCTGTGAACCGTTTTATACATATCCCACATTGTAATTCTACCTCTCCCAATTGTTGGCTATTAGTTTGATCTTTGGAGGCATCTGAGTATTCTTCATCTCTAAAGTGTCTCCAGCACCTTCTAGGGTATTTCTTCCATTAGACAATTCTGTCTCAAGACTAGCACTTAATATCAATCAAGTTTGCATCCTCTCGAAGTGTTCTCAATCCCAGGAGCAGCAGACATTCTCTCTTTGGCCTGAGTGGCTCTGAATCATTGCCACTAGTTTTAGTCTTTGCTGCTTCTGCAGTTGTGGCAATTGCAAGTTCCTGGATCTTGTCTGGCATCCACTTTTGAACTTCCTGATCCAATTGGTGCTTTTGTTGCTGCCTTCCAGTATTCCCTGCTTCTTGTTCTCATGGAAAAAACAATTGCATTGTTATCTTTCTTATAATAGGTGTCCATCTCATTCTGTTTTTTCTAAAGTCATAGGTTATGAGGCAACATGCAGATCTTAGAGTTTTTATTATTGTTTTTGATGACATCTGAATTCTAAAGCTTGAATTCAGTGTAATACTGTATAATCTTGCCAAAATATAGTCATATGAACGTCATAATTATATTGGAACCAATGAGGTTAAAGTATGCCTTAAAATTTAGAATATAAATAGCAAAGTAATTTAGAAATCATTTTTGGAAAATAATTTTAAAGAATGATTATCTCAGCTTATACTATTTGTTTCCAATTAAATTGTGAAAATTGATATTATATTGGGTATTTTAAATTTTTGTTTTGAATCTGACCTTCATAATTTAGTCTAAGTCATATTTGATATGAAAAGCAACTGCCCATGAAAGAACTCAATGGCATCCACAGTAGTGATGCCTGTCTTGGACTGTCATGGATATGTCTTCTAACTAGGCCAGTCACACAATACAGAAGGGTGGCTTTGGCCTATCTTATTTCACATTAGTGCCAAGACTTTGTCTCAGGTGGCCGGACAGTCCCTTATGTCCCTTATAGCCTAACATTTTCAATTGCCCTAGAAAATGAATAGAAGAAAGTGATGCAGGAAAGTATTTCAGAGCAGATTTACATATTCACCAGCTCTTTTCAGAATGTATTTTTCAGAATACAAATAAAGAAACAAATGTAAATTTGTTCCTGTAATTTTTTTAAACATTTATTAATTGCCTGTGTATGTGTGTATACATGCCCATGTCACTTCAAGCATGTGGAAATCAGGAGACAACTTGTTGGAGTTTGTTCTCTCCTGAGAATGACTTTAAGCTTCTGCCTCTCTATTACATAACTGCTGGAGTTAGAGGAGTGTGATTTACCACACTCAGCTAGAAATTCTTCATATATAATATTTTTGGCTTTTGTAGAAGTAAAAACTACTTCAGAATGAAAAATTAAAAAAAAACTACTGAAAAATAGAAACCAGCTCTAAGATAAGGTTCTTTATGTTAATGACTGGCTATCCCAGCTTATTTCTAGTGGGTGTGCAAAAAACATGGTGTTTTTTGTTTTTTGTTTTTTGTTTTTTTAGTTCAGGATTCCAGCTATAATCACCCTGTGCCAACATCCAAACAGATTAATCTTTTAAAAATTCTAATTATTGAATTACTGGTTAATTCTAGGTACAGTAGTGCCAGCATTCAGAGAAATGTCTTTATTTTGAGCATTTAAGTAAGACTGATAATGATAAGTAAGGGGGGGCATTTAAACTATATTTTCCCTTCATTTAAATAGTTGCTGCAAATAAACATTCATCAGTAGTTTTGTTAATGCCATTTTCCTTTGAGCACATGATTTTTCTCATTTTTTTTTTTAAATTTTTAAAAAACAGGTCCTACCCAGGAGGTGGTAGCTCAAGCCTTTAATCCTAGCACTTGGGCAGAGGCATGTGGATCTCTGAGTTTGAAGCCAGCCTGGTCTACAGAAGAGTTCCAAGATAGTCTGGACTGTTACACAGAGAAGCTCCGTCTCAAAAACAAAAACAAACAAAATCAAACCAACAAAAGCAAACAAACAAAAATTAAAAAAATAAAATAAAAACAGGTCCAAATATATGTATATATGTATGTATGTATGTATGTTTGTATGTACACAAGAGGGCATTGGATCCTCTGAAACTGGAGTTGCAGATGATTAGTAACTGTCCAGTACAAGTTCTGGGAAGCAAACCTGGGCCCTCTGCAAGAGAATCAAGTGTTCTAAACCACCGAACCATCCTCTCCCCACTTCTCATTTAGAAAGGAGCAAAACAATATGTATTGCCTAATACTGAGTATAGCAGTAAAGCTTGTTTGTGAGTTGTGGTGTGGTTGTTAGATATCTTGATGTTTTATTTGTAAGCTTTTAACATCTGATCCATCTCTCCAGCCTAGATTTCTTACTGTGTTGGAGAAATATGTTAGTGTTCACTTAATTTTCTTATTTGGTGGGATTAAAGTTTTAAGTTTTTCAGAGACTTTCTTTATTCTTGACACATTGTGTATAAACACATATATAAACACTCATACCCACATATGTGTTATTTAGGACCAGTGAACATGGTGATTAAGCCAGAGTATGTGTTATTGATCTTTATGTCCCTAAATGGTGAGGTTAAATGAATGAGTGGGGGCATCTTTACTAGTTTTGAAGGTCAGTGTGAGGTCCAGAGGAAGTTATAAGTAGGAGAAATGATAAAACCTGTTTCAGGTTATCTTACCCACTAGTCTTATAATCATAACAAATATCACCCTAATAGTTGGTGACATATGTCCTTTGAAGGCTTTAATTGTAGATAAGCAGGTAAGTGCATTTGTAATCTTCATCTTTTCTCCATCTTGATGCAGATATATATGTATCACCCAAATGCATTTCCTCCACCTGAGTTTCTAGTATCTGTAAACTCAGTTTTCTCTGAAATGTTCACTGACCTCATCAAAGTCAAACTGATACGTTTTCAGTTTCTTAAAAGCAAAACAACACCCTATTCCTTATATTAACTTTTGAATTTTGATTTCTTTTGTATGTGTATAAGTGGGGTGTGTGCGTGCATGCATGTGTGTTTGGGTATGTGTATTCATGCAGGTGGTGGTCAGAACAGCATATGGGACATATTTTGTCTCTCTCCACCTTATTTTTTGAGACAGGGTCTCTCACTGACTCTGATGCACAGTGCTTTGGCTAGCCTTGCTTTAACCAGAGAACTTATGGGATCTACCTTTCTATCTTTTAATGTTGGTGTAACAGGCTTACACAGCCTTGCCTGGTTTTTATGTGGGTCCTGGGGATTTAAACTCAGGTCTTCTTGCTTTCACAGTAAGCATTCTTACCCACCAAGCTGCCTCCCAAGCCCCTGTACTAAGTTTTAACAGATTGCATGTTTATAATTAACTTACTATCACAAAGTGTAAATAATAATGATGTGACACAATGTTAATGTGATTACCTAATGTACTTTTAAGTAAATATACTTTAAAAACGTCAAGTAATGCTATCCATGTGGCAACAGTTTTCATGTGAAAACCTTATTTGAATTATTATGGGACTTAAATACAACTAGTGCCTAATATTCCTAAGATGTGGTTAAAATTCTGTGCAGATTTGGGGGTTTCATAGTATGTAAAGATGCTTACATATTGACAGTCTGAGTTTGGTCTCCAGAACTCACATGAAGAATGGAGGGAAGTGATGTGCCTGCTACTTGTCCTCTGATGTCCTGTCCACATGTAGGACATGGCACATGAACACACACACACACACACACACACACACACACACACACACACAAACTAAAGTAAATGTAAGAAATTAAAAATCCTCTGAAGATTTTAGACGTAAGTCTAACTATCTCTGTATTGGTGTGTATTCAAAAGAGAACCGTAGAATCAGTTTTTAAAAATCATTTACTGAGTCATTTTTAAGTTTAAAATCTTACGCACGAGAACTTTGATAGCTTTTCATTACAATTCTTTCTTGGATCTATTCTGAGGAAGATAATTTTTGGTTTACCCCAAGTGCTCAAACAAAGGTAAAATTTTTCATCTGATAGATCCAGTGAGACTTTTTCCACAACATGACCTGGCAATATAGTTTTCATTTGTAGAGTTTTGTTTAGGCTTAAGTAATGTGCCCAGTAAGTAAGATGTTTATAGACTCTTGTGGTGGTTTGAATAGGAATGGCCCCTATAGGTTCATAAGTTTGAAATGCTTAGTCATCAGGGAGTGGTACTATTTGAAAGGATTAGAAAAATTAATTGGTGTGGCCTTGTTGGAGTAGGTGTGGCTTTGTTGGAGCGAGTGTGTCACTAGGGGTGGACTTTGAGGTTTTAAAGCCCATGCCAGGTCCAGGCTCTTTCTTGCTCTCCACTTGTGGATCAGGATGTAACTCTCAGCTACTTCTCAGCACCATGCCTGCCCGTCTCTGCCGTGATGATAATGGACAATGACTCTGAAACTAAACAAACCCCCAGTTAAATGTTTTCTTATATAAGAGTTGCCTTGGTCATGGTGTCTCTTCATATCAATAGGACAGTGACTAACACAGCTGCCATTTATTGGTGTTTTACATAGCACATGATAAAGGCCCTTGTCTTTGCCCAGGAAACTTGGAAGTTTAAATTAGAGAGACTGTGAATTGGGTACTTTTGTTTTGGCTGTACTTTCTTGCATGTATGTTGAGAGTTGTGCAAGACAGTAATGACTTAATATGTAAATGATATACTTATTTTTCAGATGGTGAAACAATATTAGATTATCAGTTATTTAATAGAAACTGTTTAGATTAGAGATTTGCATTGATTTTTTTTTTAAATAGTGATCTGAGGAAAAGTAGACAAATAGGCCACTGCTTTTAAGAATATGTAAGAGCATGTTAAAGATAAGAGTTCATCTTGGACTTAGAGTATGTTTTCAGTGTTAGCTAAACAGCCAGATTTTCCTGTCAGTGTTGGAAACTGCTGAGAGTTCGTTTGATTCATGGCACAAGCAGATGGCATCCCACTGCTGGCAAAAGGGGCAGAAAATTCCTCAAGCACCCACCTGCATATGTCTTTCTAAAATCCTGTGCACTTTTAAGCAGCTCCTAGTTTTAACAAATACAGTTGAAGTTGAAGTTAGAGTCAACATGCAGATAGTTACAGTTTAGTCTTATTTTTGATCCTGTGCCAAGTCCCAAAAGAAAATTGGCCATAGTGTTTTATGCTTGACTCAATACTACATATGTATGATATATAGACCTAGATCTATAAACCTAGATATAAATACATATAAACCTAGATATATAAATATATTCACAAAGGTAAAATATATCAGAAAGGATTATTGCTATAAGACATAACCCCCTTTTCCAGTTTCACATCTTCAACTCAATTTCTAGAGGTTTAATTTTGGCAAAATACTTTATAAAGTCTGGTACTCTGAGAAGGCACTTTTGTTTGACATATGATATTCTCTACTCTTACATGTCTTAAAGTTTGAAAATGTGGTATGTTCCGTCACCAAAGCAGCCTGGAACACTAGTAGCTTTGTAGGATAGCAGAGATGCACACTAACCTCTACATTTGTGAGACCTTTGCCTATAAGCTTATGTTTGATCTCAGCATCTGTATCATCATACTGGACATGGATTATAAATCACACAGAGTTAACTTTTGTAGCCAGTCTTATTACTGTGTGTTATTTTAGAATTGTCACCTGACTGGGTATGGTAGTGCATGCCTTTAATCCTAGCAGAGGCAGGTAATTCTCTGTGAGTTTGAGGTCAGCCTGTTCTACATAGTGAGTTTAAGGCCATCCAGAGGTATATAATGAGACTTGCCTCAAAAAGAAATAAACAGATAAATAAATAGATAAACAAACCCCAAATCACATTTTAATTTTTAAAAACATACAATACCTTTCAAGGTTTTTTTTTCTTCTTTTTTCATTTAACATTTAAGACAACAGAGAAAGATCAGTGAAACTATGTTTAGTTTCTCTTATTGAGAGTAATAACTGGTTGTGAGAGCATTAGAAGACAGTCGTTTTCTCTTTTAGCTTGTGTGGTGTGGGGAGTATGTGTGTGTGCATATGTGTGCGTGTGTGTGTGTGTGTGTGTGTGTGTGTGTGTGTGTGTTATGGGTGCATATGTAATGTGCATGTTTGCATGTGTGTGTGACGATATTGCCTTTATTTATAAAATTATTTTTTGCAATGATATACGTAGTTGCCTGTGCCTGCCTGTCCTTCAACAATACACCATTTACTAATTTCCTGAAATTTTTGTTATTATCTGCTTAGTCAGTGTGTATTTAAAGAAAACAATAATCCTAGGATATATTTAAATATTTCTCTTTCTTCATTATGATGGTTAGTCTTTTATCCCTTTATGACTAATAAGTTGTCTTCTATAATTGAGAAAAAACTAAGGGATCTTTAATGATAGTTCTTTCACGTATATGTGTACACACACACGCACACACACGCACGCACGCATGCCATGTACAGTTTGTGTTGCCCTTGTATTCATGGGTGTGGAGTCATACACTTGAGTATAGTCATCTTACCAGGGGCCATATCCCTGATGAAAATGGACTTTCCCTCCCCAGTAGCCACCAACTGCCAGTAGCTCCTCAGGTAGTGTTGGGGGCAGCTTGTGAGCCCTTCTCCCCTCCATGTTGGAATGTTAACTAGTTGGTTCAATCTTGTGTAGGCTGCCATAGCTACTGTGAGTTAATGCAGTGGTCCTTTCATGTCCAGAAGATGAGAGTTTCACCCTGATCTTTCGCAGCCTTTGGCTCTTAACATCCTCTCCTCTTTACTCCAGTGGTCTCTGAGCCTTGGGATTATGGGGTATGCTATAGATGTTTCATTTATGGATAAGCAGTCCACAGACACTTATTCTTAGCACTTTGACCATGTCTTAGCGTTCCTGTTGCTGTGAAAAGACCATGGCAACTCTTATAAAGAAAACATTTAATTGAGGGCTCTTGCTTACAGTTTCAGAGGTTCAGTCCATTATCATCATGATGGGGAGCATGGTGGCATGTAGGCAGACATGGTGCTGGAGTAGTAGCTGAGAGTCCTACATCTTGCAGGCAACAGGAGGTCAACTAAGACACTGCATGGTGTCCTAGCATAGGTAACCTCAAAGCCTGCCTGCACAGTGACACACTTCCTCCAACAAAGACACATCTCCCAATAGTGCCACCCCCTTTGAGGGCCATTTTCTTTCAAACCACCACAGACCAGTTGTGAGTTTCTGTGTTAACAGCATTCTACTTGTCTTAGTTTGGGTTTTTATTGCTGTGAAAAGACACCATGACCAGGGCAACTCTTAAAAAATAAAACATTTCATTGGAGTGGCTTGCTTACAGTTTCAGAGGTTCAGTCCATTGTCATCATGGTGGGGAGCATGGGGACATGCAGGCAGACATGGTGCTAAAGCTGAGAGTTCTACATCTTGCAGGTAACAGGAAGTAGACTATCACACTGAGGGAAGCTTGAGCAAAAGGAACCTCAAAGCCCACCCCAACAGTGACACACTTCCTCCAACCATGCCACACCTCCTAATATTGCCACTCCCTGTGGGCATTCAAATACATAAGTCTATGGGGGTCATACATATTCATACCACCACTCTCCCCATTCTCTGTCTATTAAGTCTTTCTCCCCCTCCTTCTATGCTATTCTCTGAGCCTTGGTGGTGGTGGGGTTTGATTTAGATGTCTTATTTAGCCCCATTAAGGTCTGAGCTTCACAGTCACTTGTTCTCAGTACTTTGCCAGTCACAAGTCTCAACATTAACCTCTATCCGCTGCGAAAAGAAATGTCTATGACTAAAGTTGAGATCAGCACAAATCTATAGGTATAAACATAAATATTTAGAAGGCAATCTGGCAACATGGTCATTTAACAAAGCAGGAATTGTATGTTATTCTCCCCCACCCCCAATCTTCCCAGAGCCCATGACCTCCCCAGCCATGGACTGTAAAATTTTTTTTAAAAATTTATTTTTTTTTATGTGCATGAGTATTTTGTCAGCATATATTTCTGTGCACCATATGTATTCCAGATGTCTACAAAGTCTAGAAGAGGATGTTGGATTCCCTGGACTGGAGTTACAGATGGTTGTGAGTCGCTATGTGGGTGCTGGAAATCAAACTCATATCCTCTGGAAGAGCAACCAATACTCCTAACCATTGAACCATCTCTCCAGTCTCCCACATACGGCCTTTTGACCAGATTTATAATAAAGGACAGTTCGTAGTAGAAAATTTTATTTTTGTGAATTGTCCACTTTTTGTATATCTTTTAGATTAGAGGTTGTTTTGACTTATTCATTAACTCATTTACTCAGATGACTTCACTTTTAAAGTTTTGTTTTTTTTTTAAGTCATTACTATTCACAAAAATTGCTCCCCCACCCCCAGGTGTATTATGAGGATGCTAATTATTAGGAAGGTCTATGAAGTATTTTTATTTTTTATTCTTTCATAAGGTGTAAGTCAGTAGATATTCAGACATTTTATTGGTCCAGCTGATTTCACACTTATTACTTGAAAAATCTCTTTACAATTTCCATGGTTATATTTTCTTCTCTATTGTCCTTATTATTGAAATTAGCCTTATAGAATAGGCAACTAAGTGTGGGTTTCTCTCCTCTCCTCTCCTCTCCTCTCCTCTCCTCTCCTCTCCTCTCCTCTCCTCTCGTCTATCCCCTCCCCTCTCCTCCCCTCCCCCCCCCTCCCCTCCTCTTTCTTTTGAGACAGAGTTTATCTGTGTAGCTTTGGAGCCTGCCCTGGAACTCGCTCCGTAGACCAGGTTGGCCTGGAACTCTCAGATCTGCCTGCCTCTGCCTCCAGAGTGCTGAGATTAAAGGCATGCGCCACCACCGCTTGGCATGGATTTCTTATTGTTGAGAACAGTTGCAAATCTATTTAGAATTGTTAAAAACGAATGAAAGCCATGATATGTGGAGGTAGTATGGTTTTAAAATGGGACTAGAGTTAGGTGGGTGGGTGGGGCCTTGCTGAAAAGCACTTATAAAAATACTGAGATGTTTATGCTTGCCAGAGTGCTGACTTCTTAACATACCACTTTATACTTTACAGAAATACACACCATGGAGGTGTTAAAATAGATTGGGAGTTTGGGTACGTAATTAAGAATATATTTATTTCGACTCTTAACATTCCTTAAAAGATGACTATATCCATCTCCATTTGCCCTACTCTCATTTATTTTAGGTTGGTAGTTTCCGTTTCCTTTTAAATTACAATTCGTTTCTAAATAGGATAAATTATTAATAGGTAAAACTTTGTGCTACTATGTTTTAAAGGAAGACTTACGATATTCAAAAGTAGTTAATTGATTTCTAGAAAGTAAATTTGTTGAATAGAGAATTAAACATTATAAAGTAGGTTAAAGAGTTTCCTTTCTGTATTTTAACATTTATAAAAATATCATCCTTGGAACTTGCTAAATTAAAATGGAGAAATTCTGTGGTCTTTCCTAGGAAAAAATAAGTAAAGACATTTTATATACATGTTTTATTAGGAACATAAAAGAGGAAATTGGTATGTGGAAAGAGCTAGGCCATAGTTAATTTTTTATTACAACAAAGTATATAATCATAAAATGGAACATCTAATTAGAAACAATATTTATGATTATATTTAAAAACAAATTTTGTTATATTTATTCATTTTATTTTATATGTGAGTTGTTTTGCCTGTATGTATGTATGTATGTATGTATGTATGTATGTATGTGCACTATGTACGTGCTTAGTGCCTGCAGAGGTCAGAAGAAGGTATTGGATTATCTGGAGCTGGAGTTACAGGTGGTTGTATACCCTGTGGGTCTGGGAATCGGACCCTGATCCCCTGGAAGATCAGCCAATGCTCTTAACCACTAAGCCACCTATCTAACCCTGGATAAATTATTTTTATTGTCAGCATATGTAACTGTTTAAGTGTTTTCTTCTATTTGCTTCATACTTTTTGTTTGTTTGTTTGTTTGTTTGTTTGTTTTGAGACAGGGTTTCTCTGTGTAGTTTTGGTGCCTGTTCTGGAACTCACTCTGTAGACTAGGCTGGCCTTGAACTCACAGAGATCCGCCTGCCTCTGCCTCCTGAGTGCTGAGATTAAAGGCGTGCGCCACCTTCACCAGGCCCTGCTTCATACTTTTTTAAAAGGAATTCTCTTGTGGTATTTTCTTAATAGTCTTCATGTATTTATTTCTTAATTCAGTTTTGTTTGCCTTTTTCCTCTGAAAGACATGCTATCCATTCTGTTTCATGATATTTTTATATCATTTTATATATATCTTATATGTGAAGACTGATTTATCTTTACCCCTTCTTTCCCTCTAAGCCTTTAAATCAGTGGTTCTCAACCTGGGAGCCAAATGCCCCTTTCACAGGGGTCATCTAAGACCCTCAGAAAACACAGATATTTACATTACAATTCATAACAGGAGCAAAATTACAGTTATGAAGTAGCAACAAAAATAGTTTTATAGTTGGGGTCACCCCAACTTGAAGAGCTGTATTAAAGGGTCACATCCTTAGGAAGGCTGAGAACCACTGTTCCTAGAGGGTTCTGGCTCCTGATCTAAATTTTTACCATGGAGGAAAGAGCAGTGAGAAAGTACTGCTGACTCTCCAGCATGTCTCCATGATGCCGTGTGGATCATTCTGGTTTTCATGTTTCTAGGAAAAGTTCACAGTCTTCGCTGTAGGAGGCATAGGATAAATGAATCATGAAAAGTTCTCATCACAGTGTAGCCTGCATCTACACAGTGCTTTTGCTTTGGATGAAACTATATAAACTTCTCATTCTTTCTTAGACAAAGTCCTAGTGCAGTAGATGGTACTCTTGGAAATTATACAATTCATACATATCTTTGTAAGTGCATTTAATCAAACAGAGTGTTTTCAGTATAAATTTCAAGGTTATGAGACTTTTTAACAGGTAGAATAGCCTATTCTCTGTGAATTTTGGAACTTTGACTGGGATCATAGTAGCTTTATTCATGCCATTATTTCTTTCTTTCTTTATTTTTTTTTGCATAGAATATGTAGAGATTTAAAGCCTGAAATTGAGAATTTTTGAAAATGAAGATCTTTTGAAATACTGGCATTTTAATTTAGAGCTAATATGTCCTTGAATCTTTATCTTTTTACATAATAGGAAAAGAACTTAGGGAAAATTTTCTGTGGTATTGGTTATGAAAAGTAAGTGTGAGCTCTCTCCCCCTCTCTCATATCTATCTATCTATCTATCTATCTATCTATCTATCTATCTATCTATCTATCTATCTATCTATCTATCGAATGTATATATGTATATATATTCATGTAGGTGCATGCATTTATGCCTGCATGTATATATGTATGTATGTTGAGGCCAGAGGGTTGACATCACCTGTCTTCCTTAATTGTTGCTAGAGTTTTCCTGCCTGGCCCACAGTCAGGACAAATCTCTGTCACCAACTAGTCCCACAGCCGCTCAGACCCAACCAAGTAAACACAGAGACTTATATTGCTTAAAAACTGTATGGCTGTGGCAGGCTTCTTGCTAACTGTTCTTATATCTTAAATTAATCCATTTTTATAAATCTATACCTTGCCACATGGCTCGTGGCTTACTGGTGTCTTCACATGCTGCTTGTCATGGCGGCAGCTGGCAATATCTCTGCCTCAGCCTTCCACTTCCCAGAATTATTCTCCTCCTTGTCCCGCCTATACTTCCTGCCTGGCCACTGGCCAATCAGTGTTTTATTTATTGACCAATCAGAGCAATTTGACATACAGACAATCCCACAGCACTGCTCACCTTATTGTGTGCATTTGTGTGCAGGTTCTTTTGTGTGGAGACCAGAGGCTGACTTTGGGTGTTTTCCTCTCATCATGTTCTGCCTGTTTTTAAATACAGGGTCTCTCCCTGAACCTGGAGCTCATTGGTTTTATTAAACTGTCTGTCTAGTGAGCTTTAGAGATCTGCTTGTCTCTGCCCCAGCTATGATAAAATGGCAGGTTTTTGTGTGGGTATTGGGGATCTGAACTCAGATCCTCTTGCTTACACAGCAGGTTCTTTACCAACTAAGCTGTCTCTGCAGCTTCAAAGAGTATGCTTTAAAAAAAAATAAAGAGGTTTCTGTTGTAACCAAGTCTATCATTAAAAGAAAGAAGAAGAGGAAGAAGAGGAAGAAGAAGAAGAAGAAGAAGAAGAAGAAGAAATAAAATGAAAAAGATGGATTTTCTTTCAGTTTGCCTTCTCTCTTTCTCTCTATATAAGGCAGTTGTTCATAGTCTGTGGGAATTTTTTGGAGCTTCAGTGACATTAGGGCTTGTTGAACTTCATTGATTCAGCTTCTTTTGTTTGCTACCCATTCTCTAATGGTCTAAAGAAGAATCTTTGGGGCCAGGCATGATAGTACATGCCTTTAATCCCAGTAGAGGCAGAAACAGGTGGATCTATGTGTGTGTCAGCCCAGCTTGCTCTATCTGAGTTCAAGCCTGGACTATATAGTGAGCTCCAGAACTCCAGGGCTACATAGTGAGACCCTATCTTAAAACAAAACAAAGCAAAACCCCCAAGAATCTTTGTGCCCCAATAATTTCGGATACTATGAGACAATATTAGCACATGTGATGGCTATTTTTGTTGTCAACTTGACTACATCTGGAATTAACTAAAGCTCAAAAATGACTGAGGAAAAACGCCAGCTATCCACAAAATGGGCCATCCTATCTACTTGAATATTGAACTTATCAGCTGAAGTCATGTCCTGATGAGCATTTACATGGGACAAAGTATCTTTCACATCCATAGCCCATTTGGAGAGATCTATCCATCTTCCCCAGATGTCTTTCTCACCAATTTTCCAGTCATGCTCTTTCCAAGTCCCTGACCATCTAGCCATTTCTGTTATTGCCCATGGGCCAATGAACAAACTGGCCGTAGTAGCAGAGATGGGGGTTATGCATGTGCTTTCACTCACCAAAGCTAACCTGTTTACAGCTGCTGCTGAGTGCCAGATCTGACAACAGAGACCAACACTGAACTTCCGATACACCTTATCCTGTCATGGTATTCCACACTATATTGCTTCTGACCAAGGAACTTACTTCACAGCAAGTGGGCCATGATCATAGAATCCACTGTTCTTACCATGTTCCACACCACCCTGAAACAACTGGCCTGATAGAATAATAGGATGGCCTTTTGAAGACACAGTTAACAGCAATCAAGTGGTGGCAGCCTGGAGGACTGGGGAAGTCAAGTGTTCTCTAGAAGGTGGTTGAATCAGAGTCAAATATATGGTATGGTTTCTCCCATACCTAGGATCCACAGGTCTAGGAATCAAGGGGTGGAAAGGGGAATAGTTCCACTATTCACCCCTAGTGACCCAGTATGAAATTTCTGCTTCCTGTTCTTTCAGTTCTGTTGGCCTAGAAGTTTTGGTTCCAGAGGGACATTTGCTTTTCTATGTGGGATAGTTACATCATGTTAGGCATTAATTATGACCTGGTTATTGTTTCATTTGGAAATTAAGCATGACATAAAAAGATACGATTGTGTGTCAGGTTGACAAGGGGTGGACTTGTCAACTTGACTGTATCTGGAATTAACTAAAACCCCAAAATGGCTGAGCACACTTGTGAAGGATTCTTGCTTAAATCATTTGAAGTGGGAAGATCCACTTCTAATCTGGATCTTTGAGGTGGGAAGACATATCTTTCATCCAGATCTTTTGAGGTGGGAAGACCCATCCCTTACACGGACCACACCTTCTTCTGGAAGCCTATATAAAGGACCCACAAAAAGGAAGCCTCTCTTTTTGCTTGCTTTCTCTTGCCTTGTGAGCAAGTCCATTCATTCCTTCACTGGCATTAGAGCCTACTTCTTCAGGATTCTGGCGTAAACTGAAGACCAGCTGGGACATCCAGGCTCATGGAGTGTGTGTGTGTGTGTGTGTGTGTGTGTGTGTGTGTGTGTGTGTGTG